>CAUYQV010038965.1:0-124259 GCA_963574575.1 Galagoides demidoff | reverse complement strand
GAACTAAAAATAGACCTGCCATTTGATCCTACAATTCCTTTATTAGGTATATACCCAGAAGACCAAAAATCACATTACAACAAAGATATTTGTATCAGAATGTTTATTGCAGCCCAATTCATAATTGCTAGGTCATGGAAGAAGCCCAAGTGCCCATCAACCCACGAATGGATCAATAAATTATAACATATGTACACCATGGAATATTATGCAGCCCTAAAGAAAGATAGAAACTTTACCACCTTCATGTTTACATGGATGGAGCTGGAAAATGTTCTTCTTAGCAAAGTATCTCAAGAATGGAAGAAAAAGTATCCAATGTACACAGCCCTATTTTGAAACTAATTTATAGCTTTTATAGGAAAGCTATAACCTAATTATAGCCTTAGAATATGGGGAGGAGGAAGGGAGAGGGCAGGGCACGGGGGTGGATGGGTGGAGGGAGGGTGATTGGTGGGGTCACCTCTATGGTTTATCTTACAAGGGTACAAGTGAATCTTTCTAAAAGCAGAGTATGAATGTCTGAACTCAATAACTAAGAAAATGACATGAAGGCTACATTAACTAGTTTGATGAGAGCATTTCAAATTGTATATGAAAACAGCACAAAAACAGCGCACTGTACCCCACGATTGCATTAATGTACACAGCTATGATTTAATAAATAAAAAAATTAAATAAAAAAAAAGTTCCCAAACAACAGACACTTGCATGGATACAGAGAGAAAGGAAACTCTTTTCCGTAACTTTAAACACCCTATATATGCCAGTGAAAACCAAAAGTTACAGTTCTGCTCCAGACTTTTGCCTTAAGCTCAGACCTATTTATCTTTCTACCTGTCTGTCTCAGAGGCACCTCATTCTCAGTGGGTCATATACCATACTCATAATCTTCATGTTGCTGCCCACCACCCAGCCCCATTCTCCTGCCATGAATCCAGCTGCATAAGCCACAAAACTTCCCTCACCACTATATAGGTATATACACATGTATGTATATATATATATGCACATGTTGATTTCATCAGTGTCCATTTCCCCTATTAGATTCGTAAATGCAAAGACTGTGAACTTTATTTATTTTTTTAATAAAATCATAACTGTGTACATTGATTCATTAATGGGTTTCAGTGTACTGATTTGATATACAATGTGAAATGCTTACATTGAACTGATTAACACATCCATCACAATTATACTCTTTTCTTAATAGTTTTGAAATGTACCATTATATCATGCACATTAAGTGAGGTCCCCCCAAATGCCCTCCCTCCTCCTATCTCTCCCCTCCCCTCCCTCTCACTCCTCTTCCCTTCTACTTTCTGGACTATAGTTATGTTTTACCATTTGTATGAATGTGTAGGTGATTATATATTGATTTCATAGTAGTATTGAGTACATTGGATAATTTTTTTCCATTCTTGAGACACTTTACTAAGAAGAATATGTCCCAGCTCCATCTAGATAAACATAAAAGATGTGAATTCTCCATCTTTTTATGGCTGCATAGTGTTCCATGGTGTACATATACCACAATTTGTTAATACATTCATTAGTCGATGGGTATTTGAGCTGTTTCCATGTCTTGGAGATTATGAATTGGGCTGCAATAAACATTCTGGGTGCAAATGTCTTTGTTGTAAAATGGTTTTGATTGTCTGGGTATACACCTAGTAGAGGAATTGCAGGATCGAATGGTAGGTCTATTTTTAGTTCCTTGAGTATTCTCCAAACTTCTTTCCAAAAAGGTTGTATCAGCTTGCATTCCCATACTAGAAGAGAGTGCAGGGGAAACACTTGAAGAAATTGGCCTGGGAGAATATTTTATGAGGAGGAACCCCTGGGGCAATTGAAGCAACACCAAACATCCATTACTGGGATCTGATCAAACTACAAAGCTTCTGCACAACCAAGAGCACAGTAAGTATTTATTTATTTTAGAGACAAGGTCTTACTCTGTCTCCCAGGTTACTTTGTTTTATTTTATTTTACTTCCTATGTGTCACCCTGTGTCTACATAGGTTACTGGTACATCAGTGATTGATAAGAGGTTGTGCTCAAGTACCTTAAACTTATAGAAGCTTCCACCCTTTACTGTAGATCTGTGTGTGAATCAGGGGCAGGAATGGTGGGGAGGGACTCAAAGTTCAGGCAATTTTCAAGTCTCCTTCAGCATTTAGCCAGACTAAGAAGTTTCAAACAACTGACTGTTGGGAGCCCTCAAACATCTTTCTCTATGTCTGAGTTTTCTGTATGGTCTTTCCAGCATGATGGCTTCAGAGTAGCTGAATTCCTTACATGCTGGCTTATGGCTCCCAATATGCATAATTGAGGGGTTTTTAGGCAGAAGTTTTATCACTTCCCCACTTTTAAAAGTCACACAGCCTTAGATCTGCTTAATTGTGTTCATTAAAAGTGAGTCACTACAGCTGGCCTATAATCAAGGCAAGAGGAAGTAGATTCCTACTCTTAATGGGAAGAATGTTAAAAAATTTAGGGGCATGTTTTAAAATTATGGCCAACTAGTTTATATCAAGGTGCTTATGAACAACAATGGCTTATGAAAAGATTTCCCTGTCATCTGTTACAGTATTGACCTGTCAAGATCACTACTGTTCTAACTCAAGGCTGGTGTGTTGGGCACTATGATGGCACATGGTCATAGAAGGGAGAAGGTGCACAGAGAGCCCCTCGAGCACAATGAAAACTCTACCTAGACTAGTATCCCTTGGGAGCCAACTAGAAGGAATGGTTTGTGTTAATCTCAGTTGTGTCTGCAGCTGGAAAGGAAATGCAGGCTGCTGACGATGTTTTGCCTTAGTGGAGGGTCAAAGAAACAGATTTTATCCTAACTCCATCAACCAAAATATACTGAGGAACTGATGAACCGTTTTGAGGATAGCACCTCATATAGAATGAAAACTGTTCATTCAGTGACTAAAGCTAAATAAAGACGGCAGATGTCTGGGTAAATAAAACACATTGATGGCATAGATCCAATGACGGTTTCAGGACAAAAACTTACATAACTAAAAGGCAGGATTTTAGACTCTTTGCCTGATGCCCCGAGAATTTTTGCTGCACTTCTCAAATTTTTCTGTCAGTATCTGAGTTTCCCTAAGGTTTCTTTCAAAGGAGAGTAGTCTTTTTCACTTTCATCTTAAGCTTTAAAAATGTTCTATACCATAGGTTATCCAAGTTTATTTTCATAAAAAACAAAGGTAACTTTACTAAAATTGCATAGATAAAATTGATACCCTGAGAAAGTGAGTCACATTTAGTCTATAATTATTTTCTAGGCTATATGCAGGTATTTCTTGGACTTGTGAACCCTGTTTGAGAAGAAAGAAGCTGTAATCTCTCTTATAAAGTATAATTTTAGTATTTAAGAGAATATTTTTTACTTCAGATGAGAGAATTTGTTTTATATTTGGATTCCACGGCGGGCTTGTAAGTTGTAAATCCACAGGCTTTCTTTGCATTTGCCAAAATAGTAATCAAAGGCTACATTAAGTGATAAGGTTATTAGAATCATTGGCCTCAAAGATATAACAGATTCTTTACATTATCTGATCTAAACTTCTGATTTTTCAGATAAATATCTGAACCCAAACATGTAAAGTAACCCACTTACATCAGGTATTTATTCAGTATCAGATCATATACTGTTCTATATTTCTATGTGAATATTGCTTTGATTTTACTAGGTATTTGTATTTTATATACCATTATTTAAGGTTACTTTTATTTTTCTCCATTTTGAATATTTTAAAAACATATTTATATATTATATAGGAGGGTTCCATTTTCAACAATGATGCAGTAGTTTTTATTAAACTAATCTTGCCAAAAGTGATTATAAACTATATACAAAATATAAAAACCAATTGTTTGAGATACTGGAGAACGTCATAAGCAGACAGAAATGGAGCTAATACTACCTTAAAATAAGGAAATTTATTAGGTGAGGTCAATACTTAACTGTCTATCTCCTAAGAGTCTCGTTTGTTTTGAAGAATGGGGAATAGAGTGCAAGGAATGAAACTTTCATAAATCCTAGCAGGTACTGGGTTTATTTTTTACCTAGGATGAATAAAAATCATTAATTCTAACCATTCAGTCCAATCAGAAGGTGGACTATAGCAGATTAAATATAATCCCATCCCCTCATCAAGAAATAGGATCTATGTCCTTTCTCCATAAATCTAAGCAAATTCTGTGCTTCTTTGACCAGTAGAATATGATAGAAGCAATGCTAAACTAGTTTTCAAGTCAATATCTTAAGAGACTGCCAACATTCCTTTCTATTCTCTAGAAACAAACATCCTTAGAAGCCAGCCTCCCATACTTTTGAGCAAGTCCAAGCAATCATATAGACAGACCCACATGAAGAGGAATCAAGGGTTTTGGCTGGTCGCCTTAGCTAAGTTTCCAGCTGACAAAACAAACTTGCCAGGCATGTAAGTGAGCCATGTGTGAGGTAAACACCCAGCTCCAGTTAAGCTGATGCAACTGCCGCCATGTGCAGCAGAAATAAGCTGGCCAAATGGAAGATCTGAGAACAAAATGAAGAACTGTCATGTATCCCAATGATTTATAGGGTCATTTGTGTTACACAACAATATATAATGGAACAATGGGCATAGAACTTCACAAAGAAAGATATACAAATGGCCAATAAGCACATGAAGACATTAACATTATTCATAATCGGGGAAATTAAAATGAAACCCACAAAAGGTAATAATGCACACTCATTAGTCTGGCTAAAAGTGAAATGACTGAATAGTAAATTCTGGGTGGGAAATGGAGAAACTAGAACTCTCATACTTTGCTGAAAGCAATGATAAATTCATAAAAATAGTTAAGCAGTTTTCAATAGAGTTAGATATACCCTGTGACTCAGCATGTTTACTCCTAAATATTTACCCAAGAGAAATGAAAACATATATTTACTAATAACTTGTACAGGGATATTCCCAGCAGCTTTTATCATGATAGCCTAAGCTGGATACAGCCCAAATGTCTATCAACCACCAGAGTGGATAAACAAATTATTATATTTATAAAATGGTAAATACAATTATATACACTAAAAGAGAATAAACTACTGATACAAGCATCAACATCAATGAACCTCAAACATCTGACATTGAGGGAAGGAAGCCAGACACATGGGAATGCTTGTTGTATAAGTCATATTTATATTATGATCAAGGGTAGGCAAAATGAATCTACTAAGTATTAAGGCCATTCTTCTGTCCCAAGCAGTCTTATTTTTAACTATAATGCTGTAACAACTATATGTGTAAATGCATAGATAAGGATTTTGAAGGAAATATAAAAAAATGATTTCACTCATTATGTGTGGTAAGACTCTTGGGAAGAGAAATAATGAGGAAGCAGTGCAATTGAGGAGGGGTGAAATAAAGCTTTTAGTGCTTTTCCTCTATACAGTAATATTATTTCAAAATTTTAAAATAGTCATGTATGCCAATTTAAAATTTTTTTATTGAGTGTACTTTACTTAGAGTAAAATGCAATTATAAGTGTATATTTGGATGAGTTTTAGAGTAAGCACACATCCATATAGTCAACATCTGGATCAAGATATAGACCCAATCAATTACCTTGAATGCAATCCCAAAGGCAACCACTGTACTAATCAGATATCAGAACAAAGCTCAAGACCATTAAAAAGAATATGACATAATCCATACAATATAAAATTTCACAATTTTGGTTGTGGTTGTCAAATACAAAATTATCAGGCATGCACCAAAGCAGAAATTTTGGTTTTATCAAGAGAATTCCAATAAACAGAAACAAAACAGAAATGACAGACAAGAACTTTAAAACAGCCATTATAATATAAGTATGCTTAAAATCCTCAATGAAGGAAAAACATGAACACCACGAGGAGCAGAAAGGAAGATATTCAAAAAAATATAGCGAGACAGAGAGACCTTAACAGAATTTATAGAGAGAAAATTTAATTATATAAACCAAAAATATATACTGGATAATTTAATAACAAACTTGAAACTACAGAAGAACAGAATAGTGACACAGCAATAGAAAATATCCAAAGTACAGCAAGGATAAAAAGACTGACAAAACATCTGGTACCTATGAAACAATATCAAAGTTGTTTACTATGTGCAGAGTCTGAGTAAGGGAGAAGGAAGGCATTTAAAGAAATAATAGATAAAAGTGTATCCAAATTTAAAGAAAAATATAACATGCCAACAAAACCCAGTGAAACCCAAAGCAGAATAAACATAAAGAAATCTATGCCAAAACACATCATAATCACATCACTAAAAACAAGAGATGAAAAGAAAGCCTTAAACACAACCAGAGATAAAAGAAATATTGTCTACAGAGTAATAAATAGAAAATGACGGCAGACTCCTTATCAGAAACTATGCAAACTAAAAGAAGATGGATAATGCCTTAAAGAACTGACAGACAAAAAACTGCCGTCATAGAATGGTATTCTCAGGAAAGTTCTCTTTTAAAAACAAAGGCATAATAAATTAGAACTAGAAAAAATATTTTATACAAATAAGAGCTAAAGGGATCTGTCAACTATAGGCCTGCACTATAAGAAGTATCAGATTTTAGAAAGCAAGTTCAAATCTATGTTTTGTTTACAAGAAACCCACATTGTATATTAAAATATACCTGGATGGAAGTAGAACACATTATTCTTAGTAAAGCATCGCAAAAATGGAGAACAAGAATCCTATGTACTCAACTCTGATATGAGGACAATTAATTACCTAGTACACAGGGAGGGGTAGGGAAAGGGGAGAGATGATTGAGAAAAGGAGGGATAGGGTGGGGGAAGAGATAAGCAGAGAGAGGGAAGGAGAGAGGGGGATGAGGGTCACAGTGTGTGACTCACCTTTTGGGGCTGGTACACAATTATGAGAGGGACTTTACCTAACAAATGCAACCACTGTAACCTGGTTCTTTGTACCCTCAATGAATCCTCAACAATAATATAGATAGATATAAAAATTAAAACAAAGAGGATGAAAAAAATCACTATGTAGAAACTAATCAAAAGAATTCTTGAATGGCCATAATTAGTATCAGACAAAGTAGACGTGTATGAAATGAAGCAACAAATGTATGAGGAGTGGCAAATGGTAAGGGCTTAATACATCGTCATTCATTGCCATGAATGTTTTGTGGGGAGTATCAGACAAAGTAGACGTCAGAACAAGCAATAGTATGAAAAGAGATACTTCATAATGATACATGAATCAATTCCTCATGAGAGCATAACAATCCTATATGCATATGCACTAATAATACCCAACAACACCAAACCAAATAAAACAAAAAATGATAAAGCCAAGAGGAGAAACAGACAAATCCAGTGTCAAAAATTTCAGCATCCTTCCTTTTCTTAGTAATTGATACATGAGGTTGGATAATTAACTTTGTGGGCTCATCCTAGAGAAAGTCCTCCATGCATCATTGCTGAATATCAGCTGCAGTCAGCCACCTTCGAAGCACTCCCCTTGGCCGTCTGGTAACCTTAGTGAGATGGTCAGAGAATTTTCCTGAGAAGACAATCCTACAGAGCAAAAAGGAAGATATTCAAAAAATATATATATTGAGAGAGAGAGACCTTAATAGGATTTATAGAGAGAAAATTTTATTATATGAAACAAAAAATACACTGGAAAATTTAATAACAAATTTGAAACTACAAAAGACTAGAATAGTGACATAGCAATAGAAAATATTCAAAAGTAAGTACGGGGTGGAGTTCACAAACTTAATTGCCTGACCTTGTACAATTAGACATAAAAACAAAGAAGACTTGAACAAAACTCTCAACAGCTGACCTAACAGACAGGTACAGAATACTCCAACCAGCAATAGAAAAAAATTTTGCAAATGCACATACAACATTCATGAATGAAGATCATTTGCTGGATCAAAAATTAAGTCTCAATGAATGTAAGCAACTTTAGTTGCACAAAGTACATTCTCTAGTCCTAACAGAATTAAGATAGAAATCAATAAGAGAAAGACCTCTGGAAAAAAAAAAAACTCAAATAATGATTCTAAACTTGATCACAAAGAAAATTAGAAAACAGTTTGAACCAAAGTGAAAATAAAAACATAACATATCATAACTCTAGCTGGGGTGCAGCTAGAGTACTCCTTAGAGTGAAATTCATAACTTTAAATATTTGTATTTGAAAGAGAAGAAAGACCTGGAACCAGCGATCTAAAGTTCCACCTTCAGACCCTATATGTATTATACTTCAAATTATCATATTCTTTGTCCAGTTTGCACTGATCGTTCATGGTAAATTATTCTTTTCTGCTGTTTTTATCTTCATGCTGCATATTTTGTTTTAAATAATATTCTTTGTTTTTTATATGGAAAGGCATCAAGTGTAAAATGAGACTATTATTTTCCTGGTGCCTTCCGCCTTACTGAGGGAAGTATATAATAACAACATATCAGAAAATACGTAAAGAATTTCTAAATTTTATGGTGCAAATCATGGCAATGAATGACGATGTATTAAGCCCTTACCATTTGCCACCCCTCGTACATTTGTTGCTTCATCTGATGCCAAAGCTACAGAGAAACCTTATGAGATCTTGGTTCAATTAATGATCACAAGAAACTGCCACTTAAATGCCCACCTCCTGCATAATTGTTGGCTTTGGCTTATTTTTGCTGTCCTGTGGGGGATTTACTTTCATCATGTAAGAAACCATCATGAGAAATCCTCTCATAATCCTTGGGCTATACGATGAGATCAACTTGCTTTAATGAGTTATGAGATCAAGCAGAATTGGGTTAGAAAATAGAGATTTAGAGAAGTGGTAAAAAGCAGAACCGGGTAGAATTTATGTTAATCTCTTCCTCCCCACAAAACTCAAACTCAACCACTACGTGTTATCACAAGTGGACAGAAGAGAGATGGGGTGTGACTACTGACGGTAACTGTCCCCCACTTATCAGTCCCAAGGCAGTGGATGTCTCTCTTCACCTCCTGCTCACTCACTGATGTTCACACGTGGAGAAAATTTTCCGGCTGTGAGACTGCAGTTTCCCTTTCTCTGATTCTTTTTGGGGAACCGCTGCCTCGTTTCAACAGTAACCTCCTAGGAAGCAGGCTGGGTGCTCATCTCAACATTTACACATATCATTAGATTAATACCGAGGAATTATCTGTTTACGGACAAAATGATTTGAAGACATCATCACAACTAGAGCTCTAAATTAAAGCTAGGTTTAAGAATTAGTTTTTCAAAGGTCCACTCTGAATTATGGGGCTGTAATTCCATCTTCAAGGCTATTTGTGGGTCACGCTTCACTTCTTGTGGTTTACGACTTCAACCAGGCCCTTGATGGAATTATAACCCAACGGTCACAGAGACTGCTATTTACCATCTGTTTATTTTACAAGCAAGTACCGAGAGTATTTTGGTTTTATGCTCATGGAGAACATCAGGAGAAGGAGGTAAGGAAGAGGAGGAGGGGATAGAACAGTTTACCCAAAGCTAAAGCCACATCTCCCCAACTCTAAAAACTTCAGATAAAAACCAAAAGCCAGACAGCAGCCCAGACATTATCTCCATGTTAGCAGGCATCTGGAAGCATCTCCCATTTGTTACCAGGGAAGTGAAGAGTCCAAATGATTGTTCTGTCTTTTCTCAGCTGGGTGTTACTGCATAGAGCTCAGGCTGTGGGACTGAGGAGAGGCCGTCATTCTCTTCCTTTCCTTCTTTTGTCCGCCCTGTGCAGATAACAAGCTCTCTGGCAGGAGGTTGCAAACAGCTGGACCAGGGATCAGGCAGGGTCACTGCACACTCAGGCAGGCCACGTGGTCTCGTGTGCTGGGCCCTGCAGTGTGCTGGGCGGGACGCTTCTTGATCTCTCCATGCCGTCACCGGGCTCTGCCATACACTTGGCGCTGGGCCTTCCCAAACATTCTAATTTGATGCATAATTAATGTAACAGTTATTCAAGGCGTAGAGGCTGCTGGGACTAATTAGTGACCTGAATCTCCATGGTAGCCTGCATTCCATTCTTATCAGTGCTGGGAAGAACTACACTCTTAGAAATAATCAGTCTCCCACTTATTACTGTGACACAGCCAAGAGGCCAATATCATCTTTCCATCCAGTGTGCAAAAATTCCATCAGTGTGTA
Organism: Galagoides demidoff; assembly: GCA_963574575.1. Classification (NCBI taxonomy): domain Eukaryota; kingdom Metazoa; phylum Chordata; class Mammalia; order Primates; family Galagidae; genus Galagoides; species Galagoides demidoff. The sequence goes on along the minus strand of CAUYQV010038965.1, from coordinate 114,062 downwards.
ATCACTTCCCAAGGGGACTGAACTTCCCCTGGAAGAGTCTCACTGAATTAGCCCCTGGTGAACTTTTACATTTCCATGTGGGCCTGGGGAGACCATACTGCAGGTGAAGAAATAAAGACAGTCAGCACGGGCTTGCTGAGCAGCCACAGAATGGACAGTGTTGTTCCAGGGGTTTGGAGCTGGTTTGCAGGAAAATAAAAGCCTCTGTTTTCTTTTCTAAGCCTTTGCAATGCAATGGTGAAAAGGCAGCGATGAGTACAAATGACTTCTGTGCCCCCATTTCTGATACGGTCCCCTCCATGTCTCTGTGGATGCCCAAATCAAAGTGCCTCAGTCCTCTCCACAGAGGCCCTGCTCAAAGCCCGCAAGAGTTCACCCAGGAAGAGAGGGGGTGCCACAGTGGTGCTTTCCCCATCCCTCTTCTCACCTTGACTTCCTGTTGCCCTTCGTCCCCCCTCACACACACACAAAACACCTGCCTTTTTTCCAGCTCCCTTGACCTTGACAAGGGCCAACAAACTATGGATTTCAGTCCTGGCCCAGCCCAACAGTTCCATAATTCAGGTATAAATCATCCTTGGTTCCCTTCATGCCACAGTGGTAGAGTGGAAATGGTTGTGAAAAAGACTATCTGGTCCACAAATTCTAAAATATTCTAAAATATTTACTACTCAGCCCTTTGGAGAAAAGAAGTTTACTAATCCCAGTCTAGACCATAAAACAAAACAAAACAAACCAACAACCCTCAGCTTAAAGTCCCCGTTTTTTAGAATTCCTTTGGAGAAAGAAATAGGTCACTGAAAGACATGAAGGCCATGTTAACCAGTTGGATGAAAGTATTTCAAATTGTATATAGAAATAGTACACTGTACCCCAGGATAGTATTAATGTTCACTGCTATGATTTAATTTTTAAAAAAAAGAAAAAAATAGGTCACTGGCCACCCTGTGAGCAAGCCTTCAAGGAAATGTGTCACTTCCAGCCTCAGCTTAGGCTCACCCAGGCTAAGTGCCTGTTTATTACCTTCTCCGATAGGCTCCTTCACAGTTCTCAAACTCTTAATTAATAAACATTTCCATGGTATTAGCCAAATGCTAGGAGCTGGTCTAAACACTATCCTTAATTCGGTTTGTTCTTGTGGTCACCCCATGAGGGGGGTATTACTATAATATTATCCCATTTCACAGATGAGGAAACTAAGGCACAAACAGGTTAAGCTGCCCGAGTTTACTTAACTAGTAAGAGATAGATAGATGCTGGATTTGAACCCATGCCCTGAGCTCTTCAGTCTGCACTCGTAATTATGTCGATTCAAACTTTTCTACACAGCTTCCCTGGGGAACATAGGATAGATCAGCCAATTACCTGTTGGCAACTGGGAAAGTCTCTTAGAGCTTTTAATTTCAAATACATGTGAATATTACATCCAACTTTATAATAAATATTTGTTGTTTTACCACCCAAAAAAAGTCCCAAATTACTTACTGTAAAGATGCAACATGTTTATCCTGTGTCTTCCAGTACCTTCCAGCGCACTGCCATGCGCCTCCTGGGACCCGCCACTCCTACTCTGAGAGAAACAGGCCTAGTTTATTTTTGCAATAGACCAGCCTTTGCTATACCCAGTTTTGCCACTCTAACATTCATTTCCATGATCAAGACTAATGTTTAAAAACTTTTGGGATCATGCTTTATATATATATATATATATATTTTAATCAACAGAAAAAAAAATTTAGAGAAAATTGCATGCAGAATATATAAAATAGACGTGATCAGCCAGGAGATCTAATACACAGCCAGCATGGTGATTATAATTAATAAATGTATTGTACCCTTGTAATTTGCTGAGAGTAGGTCTTACCACACATACATATGAAAAGGTAACTATGGGAGTGATAGATTAGCTTTACTGTGGAAATTATTCACAATCTGTACACATATCAAAATATCACATCATACATCTTGAATAGATACAATTTTTGTCAATTATTCTTCAATAAAGCTGTGGGAGGAGGGAGAAGATAGCCCAGGAAGTCTGACTGTCTACCCTTCAGGAGCAACTCGGGGCAAGCCTGATCTTCCCCTGCATAACAGTCCTGCAAATATGCTAGGATAGTGATCGGGTCAACTGTTACATCTCTTATGGAAAAATAAAGCTAGTTTTCCATGATCATTCCTCCTAGGACTAGCTCTTATACTCTCTCAAGTACCCCAGTTTAAAAAGGTGCCCAGAACTGATTAAATACTTTAGCACCAAGACTGTCTACAGCAACTTTAGAGGAAAGCATTCCTTTCTCAGATCTGGGTGTTCTATGAAGGGGCTTGTAGCAGATGGTACTTTCCAAAGATGGACACAATAACTCATCCATTTGCTCTTCTAGAACCTTGCCACACTGCCATTAAACGATGGCGTCTAGCTCTCCTTCCCTTGTATCCAGGTGGGCTTGTCCCTTATTGACAACTAACAGAATGCTGAAGAAGTAACACTGCGTGACTTCAGAAGGCAATGCAACTTGAGAGTTGGAAGGCTGTGCTGGAGCACTGAGCCCCCAGGCAGGTGGGCTGACTGCACTGAGGCTGCCATGCTGTGAGGAAGCACAACTAGCCTGTGCATAAAGACCACAAGGAGACCTCTGAGACGATATGCAGAGAGAAAGAGGTGCTGGCCAGCCCCAGCTGCTCTAGCCACTCCACATCCTTTATTCCTCAGATGGTTTCGACCACCATCTGATTACAGCCGTATGAAACAACCCAAGCCAAAGTCAGCTAGGCAGGTCCTTCCCAAATTCCTGACCCACAGAAACCACCACAGATATAAAATGATCGCTATTGTTTTCAACCAGTAAATTTTGGAATTCTTTGTTATGCAGCAGTCTATACACTATACTTCAATAGGATAACCACAGCAGTGCTTTAGTATAGATCCTAAATCTGAAGGGGACAAAGTCAGGAGTCATCAGGGGACTCCTGTGCTGTTCATCTCTTTTTATTTATGGAGTCAGCATTCCATCTCACCTAGTGACTGAGAAACTTGAGGAGATGTCACAGAAAGACTCTTGAGACCGATGCTTTAGACTGAAAACAAAAATCAATTTGATGTTTTATACCTAAAAATATATGCTTTGGTACTGTTCAAATATTATCTCAATAATACATTTTTTTAAAGATACATATTGCTGCAGGTTGAGGTATGTTCCCCCAACATTCATACATGGAAGCCGTCACCCTTAATGTGACTGTATCTGGAAAAGGATTTTGGGGTGGTAAATAAGATTAAGTGAGATCTTAAGAGTGAAGCCCTAATCCAATAGAACTGTGGCTTTATAAGAAGAAAAAGAGGCCAGGTGTGGTGGCTCACACCTGGAAACCTAGCACTCTAGGAGGCCAGGCGGGTGACTGCTTGAGCTCAGGAGTTCAAGATCAACCTATGAAAGAGTCAGACCCTGTTTCTACTAAAAATAGAAAATTTCCCAGCATAAAGGCACATGCCTATAGTCTCAGCTACTTGGGAGGCTGAGGCAAGAGGATCACTTGAGCCCAGGAGTTTGAGGTTACTATGAGCTATGACACCACAGCACCAGACAGACAAAGTGAGATTTTGTCTCAAAAAAAAAAAAGAAAGAAAGAAAATCCAGTTTATGGTATTTTGTTACGGCAGACTGAGCTAACTTATCTAATCACTTATTCATATTAGTGCATACACACACGTAATTAAAAAAATAATTTGCATCTTAAATGAATTCATTGTAAGCTTGACCACTTTAGTCTCCAAAAAATCCTGAAGAAACAAAAGATTATATCAGGATCTATCATATGATCCAACTTAAGCTTTTCCTGCATATTTAGTAATGTTTTAAGTAAAATAATTGCTTTATTATTAATCCACTCAGATATAACTAGCTGTGTTATAAATAAAATTGATTATAAATATAATCACAGAAGGTTATCTGGGACCTTAAAGTCCATCCAGCTAAGCAACCTGATGAAGGCCTGTTTTATAACACTGTCGCATGTAGGCAGAGTAATAACCAGCCTGGTCTTCACAAACTACCCAAATTTAATGTGTTCACTATATTACCTTCAGGGTCATCAAGGATGCAATGAAATGGACATTCTGAAACTTTCTTTATAGACTAGTAAAATGATGCCTTTTTAGAATGGGATTTTATTATGTTGCTCAAGGGTATTACAAATATCTATGCTTAAGTAATAACCCAACACAAAGAGAAAGCTTTCTAAGCTATATTTATTGTGATAATATTTATCATATGGAAAAATGGCACAAATTTCAAATGAATTATTTTTCATGAATTATTCTATAGAGCAAACTCTGTAGATGTGCACAAAGAGACTGAAAGTGACTATGTAAATATATATGTGTATAAATGTTAAATGAACTAAATAAAAACAAACTCTTGAATATTCTATTGTCTCTAGGTATCATATTTTTACTTGTTAAAAAAAAAAAAAAAGACCCGACTTCAGTTTGGAAAATACAGTCACTGGAGAGTCATGTGGTCATGAAGTCATGAAATCTGGAAGCTTCTAGCAATAGACCATTTCAATATTACACAGCTCTAATGGCTAAAGAAATCTGCCTTCTTTTCACTTCCCTCCATTCTTACCACGTCTGGCAAGTGAGATGACCAGAACAAAAACTTCATCAACTCTGACACATGTGTAAGATATTATGATCTCAGGCATTCTCAAACAATAAAAGACAGCCATCATGTCCCAACCCTGTCACCATTAATATCACAGGTCTATAAAATTGTTTTTGAAAATGTTTTCTTCATTTTGGCCCTTCAGGCGAGAGAGTTCTATTTGCTCTTCTCCAAACCTGCCTTGTTCATCTGGAACATGGGACTTTGTGGTTTAGAACTTGAAACACTGTCCAATATTTCTCACCACTTGAGTCTAAAATATCCCTTTTTGTATTGAAGGCAAAAAAGATTGTTTTCTCCTTGCTCTTGGTGAGTGTGTTTCTGGATTTTGTTTTTCATTGTTGACTGATATTTTTCCTTGGGTTTTGACAGGTGGAAGCCAAGGGCATACACTGCCAAGTGCAGTGTGGTCAAATTCAGCCCTAGTGGGAGGCAGGAAAGTCTCATTCTTTGGGATGACATCTATGTCACGGGATTATCATCAGAATGATTCACATATAATCTGTGTGGGAGCTGGAGCTGAAGGGAACCAGAAGAGGTGGGATAGGAGGCTGCTTGCTTGGTCCCTTGTTTCCTAGGGACTGAAGGTTTGGTCTGTGTTTGATTCTGTGACATTTCCTTGTCATGACTCAATACAAGTGCATGCTTTGGGTACAGAAGCTTTTAGGCTGCCACCATGTGTCTATATTCCATATTTTGTCTTAGCAAATTTCTAATCATTCATCCTGGAACTAATATAAAGGTGTACACTTAGAGTGAAATGATCATTTGGCCAAGTATAATGAAAGAAGATCTTTAGTTTATATCCTGAGAAGCTTAACGTGTTAGTTGGCCAAACTTTAAGGGAAATTTCTAGTGTAATGATATTCTTCCATATTTTGATAGGGGCTGGATTACACAGGTGTATGAAATTGCCAAAATTTGGAGAATAAGACAGCTTTCATTTTACCTCAGAGGAAAATACTGTAAACAAATAGAGAACTCTATTAATATTAGAGTTAATATTGAAATTAAAATAATTATGCCTATATCTGCAACTTACACCGAAATGCGGCAAAAACTAAGATGGATTGACACTGGATAGAGGGCTGGATACACATGTGATCCTCAGGCCTACTAAGATGCTGGTGGTAGAATCTAAATGATGGTTCTAAGCAATGTGCGCCTAAGGGTGAAATCTTAGTTTCTCACACACAGCTGATTTTGCACAAATCCTCTCTCCAAGTCACGTTGGTAGCTTGGAATTAGTATGATGGAAACATCCACACCACAAAAAACAATACAACCAGAGCTTTTTTAACTTTTCCCCCTGGAGAGCCAGCACAGAGACACACCACCAGGTATGTGAGTTGTTCACTGTAAACTTCTTCTAACTTTTCTGTACGCTGACAAATTTTCAGAGTAATATACTGGCAAAAGAATATGACTCACTATGCTTTCACGGACGAGAAAATATATTAATGGTCAGTTTTTAGACTTTTGCTTCTGAGTCAGAGTTAGTAGGTTGCAGGAAGGCATTCCTCCTATTGCAATAATTGGGGGTAAGACGTATCATAAAATCATGCTTTAAAAAAAACAGTATAAAGAAGCTTAAACGTAAAGAGGGCTGGAAGAATGAAAATTCCAGAGGGAAAGAGCTTATTATGAAAAGGGAAATGAGGGTGCTGGCAGTTTTCTTCCCCAGGGCCACTTGCTGAGGAGTGGGCTTGCTATATGCTGAAGCAAAAAGGAACCCCGGGAGTCTTTACAGCCCCCCAGCCTGTTAGAAGAATGGAATCTCACAGCTGCCTTTCCCTGCAGGGAGCCCATTGCATCTGTGGAGGCACAGGACACAGGGCGGAGCCAGCCAGGAAGAGTGAAATCTCCCACCACCTCAGAGTCCCTGGAGCCAAAGCCACTCTAGAAGGAGAGACTGGCAACCACACTCACCAGGACCCTGTCAGAACACTTGGCAGATTCTGAATTTGCATGATGGTAACGTGGAGGCTCAAGGACATGACTTTGACAGAGATACACAGAACCTCAATCCAACACCCAGGAGAACTTGGCGTGAGACAAGTCCAATCTCCCGTAGTCTCACACTCCTCAGGAGTCCGAGTCCAGCTAAAAAAAGCAAGGGGCTACACATGCACACAGGGCCTGCTCTTCCACTGTCTGCCCAGCTGAGGAAAGAGCCAAGGCTCCCTGGGGGGAAAGAAGATACTTCAGTCTCTACGGATTCGTTATGTGTAACATCTGCCAAACAACCCTAAGTAAAGGGACATGAGAAGAAGTAGGACAAAGTGATCAATAATCAAGAGAAAAAGATACAGAATAAGACAGACGCACATAATATCCCGAGATTAGGGTTAGCAGAGAAGGGCTTTGAAAATACCTGCTATAAATATTTTTTAAATAGAGGGGAAAGTGGGCAAAAAATATATGGAAAGATACAGAATCTAAAAAGCAGATTGGAATCTATGCTAAAGAAGCAAATGGACATTCTAATATCCAAAAGTAAGAACTCACAGGATGGGTTGAATGGGGGATTTGACACAGCAGAAGTCAAGTTACCAAACTTAAAGACATGACAATAGAAAAAAAAAAATTGAAGGGCAGACAGAAGAAAACACAAACAGATTAAAAGAACATGCAGAACACAGGCAAAGGGGCCAACCAACAAGTAAGAAGACAAGGGATGGAGAGTGAGAAAGAGAAATCAAGTCCTTGCAGATAAGCAGAGGAAACCGCATTGCACTCAGAGCCAGGCATCCCCAACTGGTCATTCTATTTTCTAACGAATTAGGTACAACACTAAGAAAGTCCCCTATTTCCTCTGATTTTCCTTTTCCTTCATCTGTAAAATTGAATTAGTAATATTCATTTCTCAGAACTTTCAAAGAAATCACCTATATACATACATGCATGTATATGATGGAATCTTAGTTAATGTCAGTACCTTCATCGTTATTGTTTTTTCATTCAGTTATTCTAGCTGGCCACCCTGCAATCACTGTCCCGAGCACACACTGAGATGAAATTGCCAATTGGCTAAAATGAACATTGGATTTTACTTAGTTTGTCTCTCGTCTTCATTCAAAAAGTTGTTTTCTACTTTTATTACATGTGTCTGCATATATTTCCTAATTCTGTAATGGGCAGTATCTAATCCAGAAACCAGTGAAATACATACTCAAGTTAAAGGCATGGCAAAGGATTTCCTTTCTGAGACTATTTCCTGGGACTTGAAGTTCTTGGGTGGAGAAAGGACACCAGAGACAGAGCAGGAAAAACGCCCCTAACTTGAATTAGGGAGGGTTGAATTTATTTAAATTCTTTAATCATTTAGTCTCCAGTCACATTGGAACTGAGTGAAAGCCCAGAATCATATTAGGAAGGGTGGACCCATAAGACTGACTAAAACGATGTGTAATTGTGAGCATGGATGTATATTTATAGGCATATTTGTTAAAAAAAAATACTTTAATGGAACATAAGCCTGGGAAACATGATTTAAGATGGAAGAATTCTTACTATGGAAACCAGAACATCTAGTTTGCTGATTTTGATCTACACAGTGGAATTCTAAGCCATAGTCCCCAAATCAGTTTATATTCTTTTGTTGTTTTTGTTGTTATTTTTACAAAGAAGAAGGAAGGAAGGAAGGAAGGAAAAGAAGGAAAGGAAGGGAGAGAAGGGAAGGGAATGGAAGAGAAGAACAAGCAGGTAGAAATAAAAGAACAGGAAAAGGAAAAGGATAGAGAAGATAATGAAGGCAGGAATGTATTAGATAGCTTGGGCTGCCAGGACAAAATATCACAGCTGGGTACTTAAACAACAGAAATTTATTCTTTCATAGTCCTGAAGGCCAGAAGTCCAAGATCAAAGTGTTGGCAGATGTGGTTTCTGCTGAGGCCTCTCTTCTGATTTTGCAGATGGCCACCTTCTTGCTGGGACCTCACATGGCCAATCTGTGTCTTTTCTAATGAGGACACCATTGGATTAGGGTCCCACCCATGAGCCCTCATTTAACTGTAATTACATCTTTAAGGCACAGTCTCCAAATACGGTCACATTGGGAGTTAGGGCTTCAGCCTGTGAACTGTGAGGGGACACAAATCAGTCCATAACACACAGAGAGAAGGGTCAAACGTTAGTCAACAGCCTCATAACTAAAAGTGCTTTGCGATGCTCATACCAGTACCTTATTGGCCAACCCAAAAGGTCCAGAAAACTACACACTTTTGTTCCTTTCCTTGTTGAGGGTTTGGGTAGGGGTGGGGGAGTGGCAGGCTGTTTCCTTTGTCAGCTTAGACGCAAGGGTTCAGGTCCTGAGTCTTTCCTCTCATCACCATTTGATGCTGTGCCCTGTGTTCTCCCCAAATGGCCTACCTTCCAAGAAATGAGACTTCCAGCAACTCCCCATATGTCTCTAAGGTCAAGTTACCCAACACTGGATGGCCCATCACAGGGTGGAAGGCACAGGCGCCTTGCTGTGGGACGTCAGGTCCCTGAAGGAGTGAAACGCTGAGTGTCTCTGGCCCAAGTCCCTCTCCAGGACAAACCTCACCCCTTCCCACCAATGTCCTTGGAAGAGCACATTTACTCGAGTCAATTCAGCAAATGCTATTAAATGTGAGGCTGTGGACCTTGGGACAAAATCATCTCAGGTGTTGCTCATGGTCCATTGGAGAAGACAAACAATCAACAAGCAGAGAAAAATGTCTCTAAAAAGTCCAGGGAACAGAGCTGGTGACAACTTCGGACTGGGAGAATCAGGGCACATTTCATGGAGGGCTAACATTTGGGGAGGACATTGAAAAAGGAACAGGAACTTGGGAGAGGGGCCTGCCATCCACTCAGGTGGAAAGGGTAAGCAAAGCCACAGAAGCACAACTACAGTGCAGAAATGTCTTCATAAGCCACCCAAGACCATCAGCCTTCTCGTTACACAATAACATCAACTTGGTTTTGAACAAACTTGAAAATTTTGAGATTGACAATTCACCTCCTTCACTAAGTTTGGCTCTGAATTACCTTTGGATGTCTGCAGAACTCCAAGCTGCCCTCAAAGGAATAAGCCCTGCCATGATTAAAGATATATATAAAAATATATTTATGTGCCTAGGGCTCAGAAAGCAATTTCCAAAGAGAATTTCTAAAGCTGTTCTGAGCATTATAGCCTCTTGAGATGATGGACTTTTTCCAAATACAGAACAGAACTCCATACATGCTAATGAAAGTTCACAGCAGTAACCCCACTGCCTCTCGCACTTCTGGGGTCTGCAGGGCACTTAATGAAGTGCAAGGCCTGAGCTCTGCTGCCATTAGGCTCAGAGTCTTGCTGCAAAGTTGATACTGCCAGAGGGAGAGGCAGACAGTCCCCACCCCATCCTATCATTGAAGCTTTTGCACAACTGGCATCACAATCTTACCTGGAGGGGTGGGAGAACATAGTAGTAGGGAGTTGAACAGACCAGGGTGCAAGTCCCATCTCCACCCACTGCCTGCTGTGTGACCTTCGGCCTATGACTTAACCTCTCTGAGTCTCAGTATTCTTCTCTGTGGTGAGGAGAACACTTGATCAGGCTGCTGTGAAGGTTACATGAGCTATGTATATGAAGTGTGTAGTGCTTTACCTGAAACAAAGCATGAGCTTTTAGGAGTGTCCTAACGGAGCAAAGTGAGGTCAGAGCAAAAAGCACCAGAGGGCATGGAGACCCTGCTGACCCAGTTGGGCCCTACCTGCCCCCTGCTGCCAGCCAGAAGAGTGTGGCCGCTGCATCCAAACCGCCCTCTGCCTCCACCGGCACAGAGTTCTCGCAGAAGGAGGATGGCTCCTAGGTCCCTGGTGACCTGCTACTCACAAACACTGTTTGTCTTTGCCAATTTACAAGGCAGTTATGTGGCTGCAGGCTGCCCATGGGCAGTAAATTGCTAGTGTAGAATTAGACTCTTGCTACTGACAAGTGCAGATTTTAACTGCTTTACCTCAACCTGGCCGTCCCCTCAGACCTTTGCATGCCCCAAGAGTGTCAAGATTTAGGGTTAGCGTCTTGGGCTACAAAGAACCACCTTTGTTTTCTTTCCATCCCATCTGGCAACTTCTCCAGGACTGAATGTGTAATGTTTCAGGAAACCCCAGAGGAGGGAGACCCCAGATCCCCATCCATACATGAGAAGGAGTGAAAGGGCATGCCAAGTCGGCTGGGGCATCATAGCCCAGTCAGGGTCGGAAAGGAGCTCCACGTTCCCATACAAGTGTTTCCACTCAGCATAAGTCACTGGCTTAGAAACTGGCAAAAACCTGACAAGTGGAAAGCCAAAGGGATTGTTGGTGCTGTCTGTGCAGGTCCCCACGACCATGAGTGACATGTCACCTGCAGCCATGCACCCTTCTGTGCAGAGAAGGGACCTCACTGCAGGACAGGATGGGGACACTATGTGGCATCCGTGAGGGCTGCACTTCTCTACTGAGCTGTCAGGCTGGCTGGAGCCTGCACACCAGCCCTCTGAGGTTCCCTGCACCCAGGGAGAGGGGGTACTGGGCAGGGGTAGAGAACTCTGCACCTCAGGGGAGAGGTGGCTCACCGATAGTGAGGGTCTACTCACAAGACGCACACAGTGGTGCATACTGTAGGCACGGCACCTGTCTTCGAAAGCTCATGGTCAAATGACTCAAGAAAATAATCTTCCCTAATTTCGTGCCTTTCACAGGGTTTTCCTGTAAGATGCCCTCACCCCCAAACCCTTTCAGCTGCTCCCCGCTAAGCACACGCTGCCCCAACCTGCTCTCTGCACCTCCACTCCCACCTTCTGGTCCCCAGCCCCGTCCCCTCTGCCTGCAGAACAGCAACAGCCTCCTAAACGCTGTTCCTGCTCTTACCCCCATCATATGTGTCCAATCTCTTAGTGGATTAGCCAGAAGGAACTTTCAGAAACATCAAATGGACCAACTCCACATCATTTAGAATCCCTTCCACCACCTGCAAGCCCCTCTGATCAGTCTCTGCCGGGATTCCCTGTGTTTCTGGAACCGAGGCCCATATTGCTCAGGGCCTTTGCACAGGCTGCTCACAGACCCACTTCTCTACAGAGGCTCTTTTATCCCCCAACCTCACTTCAACTGCAGTCCCTCAGACCAGGTTTCCTTACTGCTTCCCTCCACTCCCAAAGCACCAAAATTTTCTCTCAAGGCAGAAACTGTACAATTTAAAACACAGAAACAGAATTTCATAAGTTTGGAATTAGATAGTAACCTTTGTGAGAGTAGCTCCCATCTCTCCTGTTAATATGTGGTAATGGAGAAGATGCCAAAAAGAGGTGTATGCATTTTAAGAAAGGAAAAAACTGTATTAAAATTGCAGTGCCCAGTATATACTGATAACGAAGCATGAATACAAGTCACGTTGAGCACCTCTTATAATTGCAGGAGTCAAATGTGACTAGAGTATTACAAATTTAACACAGCTTTTTCCTTTCTTAAAATGTACATACATTTATTGGCACCTTCTGTCCATATCAGAACCAAGAGTGGCACAGGATTGGCGCTTGGCAGTTACAGAATAAACCCTGCGATGTGCAGATTGGAGGGCAGCACATTACTGGGTAGAAGAGCCAGGAGTTTCCTACTCAGGCAGGATGGGACTGGGCAAGCTGTCCCCGTTGAGCTGACAGCAGGCACAGAAAGCTTGGGGAGGAGGGTGAGTATCACTGTCCCCCTGGAAGGGATTCTCAGGAAACTGGAGGTCATTTCTTCCCAGGCAGCGGCCGGAGGTGGTGAAAATGAGCTTGTCCCCAGCTGGTTGTTCTGCTCTCAAGTTCCGCTCTCCATGAAGCTCCTCGAAAGAAGATTCAGGAATTTATCATCATGGCTTTTTTTTTTTTTTTGGTCTGTTTCTAACTTATAATTCCTCACTTACAAAAAGTGGGGGCTCTGGAATAGCTCTCTAAATTCCCCTCAGAGCCAACATTTGATGGTTTTAAGTGAAAATGCGTTCCGTCTGGAATCAAGGGGCTTTGGGGTCAAGCCTTTAAAAAACAAACCACTCCTGCCTAGCTGGGACATCCCGAGGAGGTTCTCCCAGCTCAGAACAGCGGGCGTCCCAGGTAATGAGCCATTCGCTCACCTGACCTGAAACAGTTATGAAGCCCATATCCTGTCCCCTCCAGGGCTTGGCATTTAGGGTCCTGGGGCTCAGTTTTCTCTTCCTGGAATGTCTTCACTCAGAGCAGAGATACTATTAAAGGTTTTAAACTGAGCAATGAAAAACATTCTCCGCACAAGATTTTAAAGTCCACATGTGATTTTCCACTTTCTCTTAATTCCCTTCATAGTTTTTGCCATCCATAATCTAAATTCCCTTTCTGCCATTTCCATAAATTCTTCATAGATGGGATCCTCTGTAGTAGTTGCCTCATGACACAAAAAAGTGCTCTTTGTCCCTAATCATCAGATGAATGCAAATCAAGACCATCCTGAGATACCACCTAACCCCAGTGAGAATGGCCCACATCCCACATCCCAAAGCTGCACATACTAATGTGGATGTGGAGAGAAGAGAACACTTCCAGGCTGCTAGGGGGACTACAAACCAGTACAGCCTCTTTGGAAAGAAGTTTGGAGAATCCTCAAAGAGCTAAAAGTAAACCTTCCATTTGATCCCACAATCCCCTTGCTAGGTATTTACCCAGAAAAAAGAAAAATCATTTATTGTAAGGACATTTACACTAGAATGTTCAGCACAGCTCAATTCACAATCACCAGGATATGGAAACAACCCAAGTACCCATCAACTCTTGAGTGGATTAACAAACTGCTGTATGTGTATGCCATGGAGTACTATTCAGCCATTAAAAAGATGGTGGCTTTACATCTTTTGTATTTATCTGGATGGATCTGAAGAACACTCTCCTTAGCAAAGTATCCCAAGAATGGAAAAGCAAGTATCCAATGTACTCAGTACTAATGTGAAGCCAGTAGAAAAACAAGTGCACACATGGAAAAAACATGATTAAATTCAAGTGGGAGAGAAGGGGGCAGGGAGAGGAGACAGGAGGGGGACGAGTGTGCTCTCAGCTCACAGGCACAGTGTAAGGGGATATGACCCACCTCCCGGGTGCGGGACACAACTACAACAGGGACTTTACCTAACAAATGCAAACAGTGTAACCTAATCGTCTGCACCCTCTTATTAACTAAAATTTTTTAAAAATGTAAAATAAATAAATGCCACATGTCAGATGGGTGACTGTCGCTCAGCGTCACTTGGGGCACATGTGACAGCTGCCATCTCTGGCTGCTTCCTGCACTGACTTGGAGGAGCTAGGCAGCACCTGAGAATTTGTACTGAGAAAGGTTCCAGGTGATTCTGGTACAGATTTTGTGGCAGAAAACTACCCAAACCTGGTGTGATAGAACCTCTGCTCTGCAGAGATGGTTTCCTTCCACAGGCTCCGGGGCTCTTCCCTCGCCAGCTTCTAGCTGTGAGAGGTACAGGAGAGGCTCACAGGCTCTTCACGTGTCAGCCGCTAGCCACCAACTTTAGCCATCTAACGGACCTGTCTACACAGTGCCAAACAGCCAGACAGTTAGAGGGGACAAGGCCACTCACATCCAGACCTACAGGATCAATAACCCCAACTTCTACCATCAAACTCTGTCTCTAGATCAGTGAACACATAAGTGGATTATCTTAGGGCTATGAGACCTCCAGAAAGTGGAATGTGATTTTTGGTTGTCTCTTCCTCTCCTGTTGAGTCAGCTGAAGGAACTTAAAGAAAAGCCAGCTTGTTCTGCGTGAAAAGGTGCTTCGCTGGGGTCTTCTGAGACTGCTCTGTCACTCTCCTCCTGCCGTCTAGAGCTCAGGGCGGGAATGCTGAAGCTCTTTGCAACAACTCTTACCCACCTCCACACACAAACCTGCAAAACCAAACTTCATGGTGCCTTTGTCCCCAGGGCTGGAAAATTTGACACATGTAAAGGGTCGCTAGTCACATTTCCCAACAGCAGCACCCTGACTGTGTCTCCCCATCCAGATAACCAATAACCCACCAGAACACTGAAATCCTCCACCCCAGTTGGGTGGGAATGGAGAGCCAGAGCTCACACAGTGTTATTTATCACGGATCAGAGACATGGATCCACCCACAGTAACAGCTAAGGGGTCTCTCTCTGACCGCCACCCAGAGAATGCTGTCCACATCCAGACCCAGTGCCCCCCACCCCAGGGCTGACCTGCCTGGTGGGCATAGGAGGGGAGGAGTCAGCTCTCACAGGGCTGCTGTGAAGCTGTGGGTCCACACAAGAGCCTGTGGAGAAGAGAACGCAAGGCTCAGGGCTTTCTGTCATGATGCTGTGTCCACCTCACGGCTCTTATGATTCCACCTCCAGCCTGCAAAAAATAAAAAGCTGGGAGAGCGAGAGTGAGAAAGAGCAAGATCGCGAGGGGCATTCTTCCCGTCCTGGCCCTTCCTGCAGGCACCAGAAGCACCTCTGAGCCACAGCCAGAAACATATGTCCAACACTGCCGTTAACTCAAGGAGCAAAGTTCTTGGGCACCAAGCCGAGGCAACTCTGGAGACTCTGAAGAGTAAGAGTCCAGAGAAAGGGTAATGATGTTCATAAATCACCTGGATGTCAGCACCCGGGCAGGAGGTGCACCTACCCAAATTGGGTCACGAGCATCTCACACTTGAGGGAGACGGCAAAGAAGGCGTGCTGCTGAAACAGACAGTGATCAGGTGGACGCGGGAGACTTCCGAGCCAGCGGTTTCTGGTCCCCACAAGAACTGCTGAGAGCAATAAAGGCAACCACTGCTCTGTTGGGTCTCAGAGAAGAGACTAGCAGACTTTTCACTGAAGCAGTAGAGGCACCGTTGTCAAGGTGAGTCTTGAATTAACCTGCCGAGTCCCAGAAGCCTTAATACCATCAGTGAGCCAAAATAACTAGAATTCCAGAGTCATAAGGACCCCGCAGATGTGGGGACCCACAGACATGTGTCACTGGACGGAGGTGACGCAAGAGGACTGGGGGTGGAACTTCAGGTACGGATGCCATGGACAGGTGCCAGCACTGCTCAGCACCCCCAACCAGCTACTCCCACTCAAGAAATTGGTGCCAGGTTGTCAGAGCTAATGGTTTTTCAATGCAAGCCCCAAATTCAGATTTTTATGTGAAATCTCCCAATTTTAAGATGTTGGCAACTAACTCGGTGTTATTTAAAACACTGCACAGGCCAAACAAAACCCATCTAGGGGATGGGCAGATGAAGTCTGTGGGTCTCCAGCTCATGACTTCTGATTTACATCCATTATTTCATAATCAATCAAGATGACAGCTCATATTGAGTGCCTCACACACATTATTACGTTTAGTTTATAGAGAACAGGTAACTTCCTCAAGTTTGCACAGCTATGGAAGAGGAGGAGTCAGGATTCAAATCCAGTTCTGACTAATAGCAAGTGCATCAGTGATATTGCAAGTCCAGAAACAAACTATTATAGCCCTTAAACCCATTCATTCCCAGGGGTGGCACACAGGCACTGACAGGTGGCGCTTGAGTTGCTTAGTGCTTCTAGGAGGGCAAAACCTGAAAAGACAGGCTTGCAAAAGAGAAACTACCACCCTCCCATGAAAAATGGCAGGGAAGTTATATTGACACCATTCTCCAATACTCTGCAGTGCAAAAGTTCCTTCCTGGCCCCCCTGGTGAGTGTCCTCGCTCCTTGTTATTCACAGAATATTTGAGGGATCAGCAGCATCAGCTTCACCCAGGAACTCATTAGAAAGGTGGGCCTTCAGCTGCACCAGCATCTCCCGGACAGGCCTCTTACCAGAAAGGCCCTTGACTCCTTATGCCTGAGGAAGTTTGGAAGCCTGCAACTCGCCCCTCTCTGACGCAATCTCCAACCTGGTGTTGCTGTCCAGCTCCTATCATCTTCCCACTACCCACCCCAGATGGCCAGCTCCCTGAGGACAGAGGTCTCGCCTTCCATTGCTTTTTTGCTTCTTCCTGCAGGGTAGACCCTCCCTTAGGCCTCATTAACTTGGGAGCAGATAAGATGGGAAGTTTCTATAAGCTCATCACAGAAGATGTTAGTCCCCCAAACCACAGCCACACAGATTAGCCCAGGTCATCAGACTGGGGGCAGGCCCCTGGGAATGGAAGAAAAATCAGAAAACCATTGCAAGTTCCTCTAACCAGCTTCTTGTGTTATAAGGATAAAAGTTGTACTTGCACCCAAAACATAGGCAGGAAATGATGGTTGTAGGTTCATTGACTCTAAAAATTATCAGCCTACAGGGGCTGGGAGTGGTGGTTCACACCTGTAATCCCAGCACTCTGGAGGACCAGGCAAGTGAATTGCTTGAGCTCAGGAGTTCACAGCAGCCTGAGCAAGAGCAAGACCCTGTCTCTACCAAAAATAGAAAACTAGCTGAGCACTGTGGCCGGTGCCTGTAGCCCCAGCTACTTGGAAAGCTGAAGAAAGAGGATCACTTGAGCCCAAGAGTTTGAGGTTGCTGTGAGCCACCTGTGAGCCATGGCATTCTACTGAGGATGACAGAGTAAGACTCTGTCTCAAAAATAATACTTATACAGTGTATGGCACACCTCTTGTGGGTGGGACACAATTATAAGAGGGACTTTATCTAACAAATGCAATCGATGTAACCTAATTCTTTGTGCTCTCATTGAATCCTAAACAATGCACAATAATAATAACGATGATGATAAATAAAAGAAAAAGTATCAGCTGCTCACAAGAGAAAACTGAGATTCATGGCACAGCAGGGGCCTCAGTGCTCCTGGGCGGCCACTCTTGGCAGAAACCCTCACGAAGTGCTGCTGGCATGGACACGAACAGGGAACCAGGGTGCTGCGGCTCACCGCCCTGCCCTGCCGTGCTGGCTGTCGGGCAGCAGCATGACCAGATAGCTAACCTCCTGCTCTGACACCACCCCCCAGACTCTCTTTGCTCCACAGCACGTGGGTCCTTTCCCCCGAATGGGGCAAACACCTGTCTCGACTCTTCTGCCATGGCTGCTAAATTTCCCACCACTTCTATGTGCTGGGATGTCTGGGGAGAAGAAACATCACAGCAGTGCAAAGGATAGACAGGCCAGCCAGTTCATACCCATACTCCCACCAGCCGGGTCTTCAGTCATCACAGAAAATGCTCCCTGCCCGTCAGGCAACCCAAATTCTTTAAGCACATATGTCACCTCCAAGCTCCTTCCACACAGCCCTCACCTGCCTGGGCGACCATAATCACTCAAGGAAAAATCAAGTCAAAGTTCCCAGCGCCCTGCTTGTCCCCACAGACCCTCATTGTGCACACATACAGCTGAAAAGCCCGTCCTGGCTGCAGACCACGAGCCTTTCCATTCCAGTGAAACTGTGATGTTGCTGTGGAAACAACCAGTGAGGTGTTTCTCTGGCCACGTCCCAGGCTAAGGACCCACGGCCCACACTGCAGACATGCTCAGCGCTGGCAGCCGGGCAGCCCCTGCCACCCCTCACCCCCCCGGGCCAGTCCCTGGCCTTCAGCAGGGCTGTCTGAAGCCCCCACGTAAGGCGTGGGTCCTCCTCGGTACATACAATTGTCTGCCTTTCTCTTAGCCCAGCTCCTCCCAGCACACAAAAGGCACATTCTTGAAGAAAAAAAAAAGAGAGAAAGAAAAAAATTATTTTTTTCTGCATTCCAGCTGCCTGAGCTAAGCGGAGGAATGAATGGTTTGGGAAAAATCTCACACAGGAATAAATTTACAAGGGACAGCTGAGCGGATAAATTCAGTCCCCTAAGAGGGCATTACGAGGCCTTTTGGCAGGAGGCTTGCCCCTTGTGCAAAGCTGCCTAAAAAGAAAAACAGAGCAAGAGAGGGGAGCTTGCAGACCCACCCCAAAATAAACCCTTCAGAAACCCATTCACTATCTCTAGCCACTAGCATTTAAAGACAGGAGGAGGCCCATTAACAAAAGCAAATAAACCTCTCAAGGTGGACTGCCTGTGCCCCTGACGGCCTGCTCCCACTCCCTCGCCAAGGTGGATGGTTAAACATGCCCGAGTTTTCTGATTTAACCTGCTGTCCACAACCTCCATGACAAAAGTGGAGTTCAGCCTAGGGAGAATTTGGCAAACAGTTCATGTTGATTCCATAGGAGTGTCCAGCAGTTAAAGAGTGAACCCACCCAGACAAGGCTGGGGGCAGGGTTGGGAACTGGGCAGGGATAAGATGCCCTGTAAAGAGAGGAGACAACTGTGCCCAGGGCAGGAAGCTGCCAGCAACGCAGATGGGTGCTGAGTGCCAATGTGCAGGGTTCGTTCCTGTGGGTCCCCATAGCTGCTTTCTACAAGACTGAGAATGAGGTAAGGCCAGCATAATTCCCGGCCACTCCTCCCCTGAAGGGTGTTGAACACTTGTGTCTTCTCTCTGGCCTCTTTCCTGCTTCCTAGATTTGCCACAGTTGGCATCTCATTGCTGGGATTAGGAAAACCCCTGTGGTAACTCTGAAAGTTCAGTTAGCCCCATAGCCTCTCTCTTTTCTCTGGAAACCAAATCTTAGAATTTTTACAGCTGAAAATGGCCCTTCTGGTCCTCACTGCAAGTTTTCCCAGGCTCTTTCACCCCCAGGAGGGCCTGAGACTTCAAGCCCAGTCAGCCAGGCTCCTCTGGGACACCGAGCTGCCAGTGGTCAGCAAACCCCTCCGTGTCACACTCTGCGCCGAGCTGTGCTGCGTGCATTATACTGACCCTTCCCCACAGATGCTCTTCCTTCTGAGGTCATCGTCAGTCCATGACTGTGAAGCATCACCTGTTCTGTCCTACTCCAGGAGACAGCAAGAGATGTCCCTGAAACAGTCAGTCCCTGCCCCCAACAAGCTCACATTCTGTTGATTAGATAACAATCACCGATTGGGACCAGTACTTTATTTGTATCTAATATAGTAGTTAAATGAGTAGGTAGAATCTGACTAATGAATTTGCCAGGAGGCAAACTGTAGGTCTACTACTGATCAGCTGTACATCCTTGGCTATTAACCTCTCTGTTTCCTCATCTGTAAAATAGTCAATAATGTATACTGTGCAAGAATGCTAAGGAAGAATGAAGCAGTATTTATAAAGCCCTTAACTCCAATGATGAGCACAGCCTGCCAATAACGCCAAGCAAGGGACCGTCCTATTGAAAGGAGCATCTCTCTCTCCAGCCCCTCCTGCCAACAACCTGCAGAAACACTGCCCTCCAACCACTGCTCAGAAAGGAGCCTGAGGGAGGGTCAGGGAGTGAGCCTCTTCTGGGCTGCTCAGACCCTGGAGGCTGTGGGATCTTCCTGCGAGGACCATTCAGCTGTGATCCTGAGATATTTCTTTCATGTGACATTTATAGGACCCAGATCTGTCTTATTCTTCTTTCTCCTACTTAAGAGGCAAAGGAAAAAAAATTATACTGAAATCAAGAACAAGCATATGAGTCCTACGTTTTTGCCTCTTATGAAAATGGTTTCCTTTGAGCTTGTGTCCTTGGAGATACCACTCTTTGAGCCTCAATAGACTAATCTGTAAAATTAGAGAGCATCATCAATGCTAAGTGGTAAAATTTAGTACATATTCAAAATACTTAGCACATACAGTCAATGAATGGTTGATTTTGTCCTTGCTACTTTGATTAATATGTATGCAAGAATAGCAGAAAGATTCTCAAAAAAGGTTGTGCAAGTTTTCAATGTCACTCTGGCAGGATGCCCCTTTCCCGGACATGAGTGACTCCTGTCTCCTGAGCTGACTTTGAGGACTGCCCAGCCTGAGATGCAAGGAGAGGGTCACTCTCCATTTCTGCTGGCCCCTCACTCCCGACCCAGTTTCCCCAGGGCAAGGGATGAGAAAGATAATGATTCAGCACCCTCCGCGAGTCACAGTTACCAGAAATCATACACAATGCTGTTGGTCCTGTGCAAAGAGGCAGAGTTTGGCCCCTGCCTCAGTCTGACAGCAGGCACAGCTCCTGAGCATCACCCATCACCCATCTGTCCAGCAGATATGTGAACTGTCCATGTGCCTTGCATGTCAGGGGCACAGGCTGGAGAGTGCCCTCATCACATCCTTTCCCGCAATGAACAGCAGTCAATATAGTCCTTTTGGAGAAGTACAGACCTTGGCTCTAAGGTAGCAGGTGAAGAAGGTGAAAGTGCAAGTCGGAGCCACTCTTGGTGGTGTTCTGTGACCACACCACAGGCTGCAGCATGTCTGCACAAGGAGTTGTTAGCAAATGGACAAACTGCCTTATTAGGCTAAAGTAAATGCATGCTTGAGAGAATTAAACAATATTGGAAAGGGAATTCACTGACATTTTCTACTTGTTATTTTCTAATAACATTTTCTGATTATTTCTTTGAAATGTCAGGGCTTCATTCTTTCCTGATAAAATAAAGATTCTGGCTTTCAGGGAAAGTCAAAATCCAGGAAAGAGATCCAGGAAAGACCAACCTCAGGGGGTTCTGTATCTGAAACAAACCCAGCAATCGTGGGCGCTTACTGTGAGCTGTGACAAGGAGCGGGGAGGGCACCAAGCATGTTACCAGCATCACCTCACTTGATTCCGCTGATGAATTTCTGACACACTTGCTATTATTATTTACAGGACAGAAAACACGTTCAAGGATATTAAGCCATTTGCCCAGCATTGCACAGCTAGCTCCTAACTGGAGGGACAAAGATTCCAAGCAAGCCTGGCTTCCTGGCTCCAGAAATTACGCCCAAGACTGGCCATGGCTATTCTCATGACATCAGTTGGTAATGTTTATTCTTATTTTCCGGGTATAGCAAAGACTTCCAACTATCCTCTAATATCTATTCTCATCTTTTTCCTCAATAGTATATTGCCCCAAAATTTACCTGAACACAGCAGCCACTAGGAATAAAGACAGATTTTCTAGTCTCTCTGCAACTCAATGTAGCTGTGTAACTAAGTACTGGCCAGTGGGATGTAAGTGGAAGCAATGTGTCCAATTTCTGGGAAGTGTCCCTAAAGAGAAGGCACGTGCCCATCCCCTCCCTTTTTATCTCCTTTTCTAGCTGGTTAGAATGCAGATGTGATGACAAAAATTGGAGCCACTATCTTAGACCAGAAGATAGAAATATTTAAGATGGCAGAGGAGTGTGGTCATTGATGATCATGGAGTCACAATAATGATCCTGGCCTGCCTTTCTACAATGTAATGTGAGAGACAAATAAACCTTAACCTTGCTTAAACCACTGTGAGATTTAGTTTCATGCCTCTCGGATGGACAGACTCCTATCCATTGCACAAGACACCTTCCATCTTTGCCCCATCTCTCCCTTCTTGAAGTCATCATTCTATCCTGCATTCTCTTCTTTTCCTCCCACACAATTTCATCCAAATGCATTCAAATCACACGTGAATCAGATTGATGGCAGATCACCAAAAGGACTGAAGGACAGCCTCGAATCTCAGGGGATGGCGAGTGTGGGCTGGGGCCAGGCGCTGTGCTCTTAAAGGCAATGTTCCTGGAGTGGCCCAAGCCCAGTTCTTCCTGCCCATTCCCCTCCCAGTCCATTTATGAGGCAAGGCATGAGTTTTGCCAACAAAATCGTCTTTCCAAGAAAATAAAGTCAAGTCATCCTGTTCCTCTGGTTCCTCTCCTGCCATCATTCCCAGAAAGTCTGATGTAGGTGATGTGGCTGTCCTGGAACATCTGTCTCCAGTTCCACCCAAAAGTACCAGATTCCAGGAGGGATGAAGCCAGACTGAACTGGACTTTCCCCTCCTACATGTGTCTTTGCTTATCTTCCAGGACAATCCAACCGAACACGGCTGCAAAGAGAAATAATTCTTTCCCTTGCTATGAAAACGCTTCGACGTGTTCCAGCATGGATGAGACCTAAAAAGTTCTCTGATTGTTGAATCCTAGAGCTGGAAAGACTACAGGGGTCATCTTGTCTAAAAAAATATTAAAGAAATGATGATCGTACAGCTGAATGAAGCAACCTCACCAAGATCAAATAGTTTGTTATTAGAGAACTGGGACCACTTAATAATAATATTGTTAAGAATAATAAAGGCAACAGCAATAACAGCAACAATGAGGCCGCTCTTCCTATGTGCCAAAACCAAGCCAAGGCTTAACACAGTTTATGTCATTTAATCCTCTCAACCACCCTATGAAGTAGGCTAAGAGAGGCTGAATCATTTGCCTGATTGTACAAGCTAATAAGTTGTTGAGTCAGGATCCAAGCCTAGGTTTCAGTGTTGCTTGAGCCTGAATGCATCTCTTTGATACAGCATCATGCTACAAATTGATCACTTGCCAAAACAAGAAAATATCATAATTTCCCCTACTTACAGTTGGACCCACTGAGACAGCCTGAAGTGTTACAGAGTTGATGTCCCAAGCCTACTCACATGTGGTGCTGTCCTCTGGGCCACCTAAAGACCTTGACACAGACAGTCCCCTCTGTGACAGTCTGAAATCTACAACTAGTAGACAGTTGTGCTTCACTGCTAATCTCAGGTGCCAAACTGAATAAACAATTTGAAGGTTCCGGCAAAAACTCTATGTCAGGATCAGTAGATCCCAGCATCCCTTTACCCTCTCCCTGGTTTAACCAGGTATTCAAGAAGTTTTCACTGAGCCAAATAAAACTATGCCCAGCATTAGGGAAAGAGGGTTGAACAAAACAGACATGATGCCTGCTGATTTTAAGGAGCATGTCAGTGGAAAGATGGACAAAAACCAAATAATTAGTAGTGGCAGTTGTGATAAAGGCCACAAAAAGACAGTCCATGGCACATGTGAGTGTATACAAGGGACCCAGCTGGTGAAGGATGGAATGTGAAATGGATAGAAACCCAGTAAATTCAAGAAACAGAAAGGGATCCAGAGTACTGAAGAAATGTCTAGGAGTCAGGGCATTCAGGGTCATGTTTATAAGACTGATCTTGTTTCCCAAGTGTTAGACATTGAAGGGTGGTAAGGTGGCACAAAGAACCAGGCTGAGCAGAGTTAACAGCAGAGATTTATTAAGAGTATCTGCAAGCAGATGGGCTCCCACCAAAATGGAAAATGGCGACAGCCCAGAGTTAGTTAGGGAGTTCTTTTATATGGGATTGAGTTCTGTTTGGTGGACATCCTAGCGCCATTTGGGAGGTGATGTGTGTGCAGTTCAGGAGGTGGCGGGAGTGCCAGTCATAATTCAGTAACTCATAACATGGTGTAAAAAAAACCAAAAGTCTGCTAGAGGCCTGGTAGAAGGCCTGAGGGTTATCTGCTGTAAATCTTCTACAACCTGGAAGGAATGTTTCACCAGAACCAGAAAAGCAAGGAGAGTTCTCATCTCTGCTTAATGAATATCTAGACCCCTCAGAAGTAGAGAAAGACTAACCAGTCCTATTCTATTCTTTATTTAATGAATGTTTAAACCTCTTAGAGGTAGATACTTAATGACTCTTTCTTCCTGGAGGTAGAGAAAGACTGACACCAAGTAGCTGGGACAGCAGATGCGTGCCACCATGCCTGGCTTAGGTGAAAGCCTTCTTATTGTCAAATGTGGAATTATCAAATATAAACTACATTTTTCAGATGAATGTCAAAGAGAACATGTAACATGCACAATGTAAAAAAAGATACATGGGGAAAGATGAATAAAAACTACTTTTAATAAATATGCTGATTTTAAAATAATAATAATGATCTTGACCCTAAGAATACTGATATACCACTGAGGAGTCCTACACAGGTGAATGGTAGACTCTGATTTCATATATAAACTACCACTTCAGTAACTAAGTGCAGAAGATGTTAGGTGGATGCAAGAAGGTCTTTTGGAGGAAGCTGTCACAGTTGTCCAGGTGACAGATAATGATTTTGGACATAGGAGCAGGGCTGAGGAATTAAGAAAGTAGATGGAACTGGAGAGAAGATAGAATTGCCAGGAGCTCTGTATATGAGTGTCGTACTCAGAGAGGCAGGCTTATCCAGATGTGAGTGAGGAGTTGTCATCCTGAGATGGTGTTTAAAGACATGAAAGTGGGCAAGATGATCTAGGAAAGTGAATTAAGAAAAAAAAAAAAAACGTGGTCTAGGAGCCATACCTGAAAAATTCCAAAATTAAAGGTTATGCAAAAGGAAAAGAGGATCCTTCAAAGGAATCTGAGAGAATGAATGGCCAGAGAGGCAGGAGACATCCCAGGAGTGTGTGGTGTGCCCCACAGCAACAGAGTATTCCAAGAAGCGGGGAATGGCCAGAGTTGTTAAAAAGGTGGTCAAGGACAAGGAGAGATGAACATTGTAGGGCTTCCCAGCCAGTGAGCGCCTCCCAGTGCCAGGGAGGGAGGTACAACAGGAGCATGCAGGGAAGCCTCCCTCACCTGCCACACCTTGCTCTACACAACTCTTCCATTTTACCAAGGTTCTCTTGAGTTGTATCCTTTATAATAAACCGAGCACTGGAAATGTCCACCTGAAGCAAATGTTCAAAGGACACTATGTCAACATCCACTGGAAATATGTGCACAAAAATGCCTTTCAATTCTAAGACAGCACCCTCCTGAAATCTCGCTGCTAAGAATTACTCAGAGGTGAGGTGGGTGAATCAAATGTGGAACAGACGTTTTTCTCACCACTGCAAAAACAAGTCAAGTGTGGCCATGCACCTCATGTGCCAACCAGCTAAAGGAGTTGGTTTCAAATCAGATGAAGATGACGTCATTGACAGCGATCCTTTAATGAACATTAGTTCTTTAAGAAACAACGGAAGATAATGTTTAATTTATTTAATTGATAAGATAATATATTTAACGATGCTTAAATAATTCAGGAAACAAACACAATCTAAACATTTACGGCTGAAGATTTTTAAAGTACTGCTGTTAGCTGAAGAATCTGAAAGAGTCTGACTTAACAGAGAAACTATTGCATGAGAATTTTTATCTTTGAATATTATTTCCTGAACATGACTCCCTTGCTTGAGAAGTTTCCAGCTCAAAAGCATATACAATAGCATTAGTTCTCTTTACTTTTTAATTTGGTTAACATCACCAGGGAATGCTCTATAAAATTTAGAATATATTTTCCTAACATTTAGTAGTGTATATCTTACTGAACGGGAGCTTTGCCTAAATATTACCTTTAATAAGAATTAAAATATCTCTGTTGTTATATATGTATGATTCATGATCAAAGACGAAGTTAAGTAAGTACCACGTTAGGTTACATTTAGCAAAAATGGGAGATTCTGTTCAACAGATATCAAGTTTCAGTTACCTAAGATGAATATGTTCTAGAAATCTCTTCCATAACATCATACACTAAGACTCTGAGTAATTAGATGTATCTTCTACTTTGAATAGATAGAAGTTTGTATTAAAAATAGAACAGAGGAAAAGGTAAACAATGTCCATTGGGTAGAGCCCCATAGTTACTGACTTTAGCAAAAGCTGCTTAATAAAGTGGTGAGAGTGAAAGCGAAACCAGAGAGAAATGTGGCGTGAAGTGGTGGTAGGGATGGAAGACGGTCATTTCTACAGACGCTTTTCATTTCAGACTGATCGGGGTTAGCTCTGGCTCATAATCCACTCAGGGTCACCCTCATTCTCACTTTAGTTCCATAGGAGGAAAATGACGGAAGATTGAAATCAAAAAACTCTGGTTCTAGTCCAGTCCCAAGATGAAGATAAATAATTGAAGAAGTAGAAGCACCAAGTCTAAGCTGATAAAAATTGGGTCAATATTTTTCAAAAATCCCACAATATTCAATTATTTTATAAATGTTCTACGTAGGGGAATTATAATTTTCCAGCAAACAAGGAGTTGAGCACAAGGTCCGAACAACAGATGTTATTTGATGCCCAGAGAGGTGTGAAGGAAGCCAAGAGCACCAAGGACAGTAGAGGAAAGAACCTGCCTGTGGATGGAGAGTGTTTGAATAGGGGTGAAACCTTCAAGGCGGAGACAGAAGTGTAGGAGGACCGAGGATGGCCAGATGGACACACTCAAGGTGAGCTGGCCATGGAGTCCAGAGGCAGGACAATCTCATACTGCTAGGTGCAGAGTCGGGGCTTATAGGCACAAACATACACCCTCAAAATCTCTAACACCTCCCCCAGGACATACCATTAGTCTCACCTTACATAGGAAGCCTGGCCTTGGGTCACACATGGCCAGTAAATAGCAGAGCCAGGATTCAGTCCCAGGTCACCTAACAGGGGCCCACCATGCTATCTTTCAATCCACAAGCCCACCGGACTTCACTCCCCTCCCAAGGTGATAAATGAGCACTTGGATGTGGAGATTTGACCTCCCAGGACTGGAAGTCAGGGCAATGTTCCACTCTCATGATCAAGTTGCAGGGACAGGGCAGGGGGAAGCAGCCTTCACAGGATCACTAAATCACTGGCTCAGCCCAGCTCCTATTCCTACCTAACAGAAACCTCTCCTGATGAAAAACCTCTTCCCATGGCCTGAAAATCACATTTGTGCAGCCACTGGGCATCTAAAGCATCTCCAGAAGCAAGCTGGGACCTCCAGTTGCTGCAGACATAACACCCACCCTAACCCCCTACGTGGTGTGGCCAATAGCAGCATTTTGCCCTTCTGGGTTCTGGAAACTTCCCACCTATTATAATGTTTGCAATGGAAAAGAACCAGGGAAAGGAGCAACATCCATCAATATGGTTGCATAACATCTCTGACGGGAGCGACTTTTGTACTGATGGACTCATGCAAACACTCAGGGCCACTGATGGCTCTGGCATGCACACAGCAGCCCTGGTGGGACAGGAAGTCAGGCAAATTGTGTGTGTGTGTGTGTGTGTGTGTGCATGTGTGTATGCATGTGCGGGTGTACAGCTCTGCATCTGTGTGAGAATTCTTGTGCATATCTCTAAGAGAGGGCTTGTACATTTCCCAGCCCTGACTGCTCATCCCCTCTGATCTGAGTACAGGTTAGTGCTCCAGAGAGTGGGTAAGCAGAGTGCAAATACCCATATTCCCCTGAGAATCAGGCATTATGACACAAGATGTTTGGGGACCAATTCCGTTTGTTTGTATCTTTATTTCAAATGAAGTGCTTCCGTTCCCACACGGCCCAGGGATGAGGTTCTCGACCCCACCCGACTCCCGTGGGGCCAGCTGGAGCCGATTCCACGGTGGCTACTGAGCAATGCCCATCCTGCTTCACATCCAGTGAGCTCATGGCCACGCTGTGGCAGCATCTGTGGGTGACGTGGGATTAGCTTTATAACAACCAGAAGGTGGGTGTGGCAGGGGAAGGTATGTGCTAAGCAGCACATGTGAGAGGTGACAACATGACGAGGGCTGACTCTGATGTGGGACCTTGAGCCACGAGAAGCAGTGAAAGTCATGGGCACCATATTCCTCCATGCCAAGGAGGCTGAGGCTGGCGCTGTGGCACACATGAGTTCATTTAAACAGGGGCACACAAATGCAAGAGAGATGGCCATGTGGGAACAGTTGCCTGCTGTTTCCGTTGGTGTCCTGTCACCTCACAGCTCCTGGCACATGGTAAGAATGGAGAAATTATCACTCATACAAATGATTGGCAGGGTTTACAGCTATCATCTCACCCAGCTCCCTTATTCACTGCACAAGGGAAGCATTTGGTATACAAATATCTACTTGTGTTCCTACTATCAATTATTTGGGGTATATATTCAGAAGCAGATTTGCTGGGTAGCATGGTAATGCTATATTTAATGTTTTCAGGAGCTATCATACCATTTCCCACAGCCCTGCACCATTTTACACTCTCACCAGCAATGCACAGGGGTCCCAATTTCTCCACATCCTTGCTAACACGTATTTTTTGGTTTTGGTTTTTTGATAAAGAGTTTGAAGTGATACGTGACAGTGGTCTTGACTAGCATGGCCTTAATGATGAGTGATGCCAAACATCTGTTTATGTGTTTACTGCCCATCCGTTTATTCTTTGGGGAAATGTCTATTCAAGTCCATTTTTAAATAAGGTTGTTTCATTATTAAGTTGTAAGAATTCTTTCCTATATTCTGGATATTAATTTCTTTATCAGATACACAATTTGCCGATATTTCCCCCATTCCATAGGTCACCTTTTCACTCTGCTGATAGTGTTGTTTGATACACAAAAGTTATTGATTTTGATAAACTCCAATTTTCTGTTTTTTTTCATTGCCTGCACTTCTGGTGTCTTACATTTAAAAATCATTGCCAAATCCAGTATCATGAAGCTTGGGCTCTAAGAGCTCTTCCAAGAGTTTTTTTGTTTTAGCTTTTGAATTTAGGTCTTTGATCCATCTTTACTTAATTTGTGTATATGGTGTTAGGTAAAGGTCCAACTTCACTTTTTGCATGTGGATGTCTGGTGTTCCCAGTACCATTTGTTGAAAGGCTGTTGTTTCCTCAATTGGATGGTCTTGGCACTCTTGTTTAAAATCATTTGACCATATATACAGGAGTTTATTTCTGGGCTCTCCAATCCATTCTATGAATTTATATGTCTGTATTTATGCCAGCAGCATGGTTTTTTGGTTACTGTGGCTTTGTAGAAAGTTTTGAAATCAGTAAATATGAGTCCTCCAACTTTATCCTTGTTTTTCAAGATTATTTTGGTTATTAGGGGTCTCCTGAGAGTCCATGTAAGTTTTAGAATGGATTTTCCTCCTTGGTGTTTTGATAGGGATTGTACTAAATCTGCAGATCATTTTCAGTAATACCTAGGAAGTTTTAAAAACCTTTTCATGAGGCTATTTTTGTTTTTATATATGAATGCCGTCTTTAGCCAAAATAGTAAATTTCTAATCATAAGAACCATGTCTTCTTTCCTATATCTCACTGAATAACACCAAAGGCTCTAAACCATAAACAAAGATATGTGTGACTATTTCTCTAACTTGATTTTTATTAAATGGGAAACACTTGGAACCATCAACTACTACCACCAAAATCTTCCAGTTTTAGATTTTACCAATGAATGACTTAGAACTGACAAAGAAAACAGAAGGTTCACCAAGCTCTACCATACCTGCAAGGCACAGACTGCCTTCCTAGAGCCCCGTGTAAAAGCTGATTCTACGACTGTCGGCCACACCAGCGAAGCCCACACCTCTTCCTTCCCCTATAATTCCAATCAGTGCTACGGTTTGGATGTGACTATTTATAAGAAATCCAAAAAGAAGGTGATATCTAGACTGGTGGAGCCTGCACTGATACAATAATTGGCATGTCAAGGGGGTGGCTGTAATTGTTTTTCTCCATTATTTATTCAGAGCCTGCCTGAGGTCAAGTGCAGAGCAATTAGCACACTTTATATGCACTGTCTCAACGCAGGAGGACGATAAAAACCAAGGGTCATTGTAGACAAAAGAGAGAGGTTTGCTGTCCAATTTTCAAGTGAGCAGAAGACATCAGGGAAAGAAGTCCATGTGGAGAGAACTCAGTGTATTTCAACATGCAGGGAGTGGCACATAGCTAGTTACGTACAAAACCAAAGTACTTACGCTTTAGCCGAGGGCCATCAGCTTGCATGCGCTTTCACTTTGAGTCCTCTCCATGAAGGACCTGTCCACCAGCCTCTAAACAGATAACAAAGGCTTTCTTCTAAGCAGAACTCTGCAGAGTTGGAAGTACATATACAAAACTTGGTCCCAGCAAACTCACCTACCACAAGTGCCGGGCTTGGTTCCAAGGAGCCAGGACCAGAAAGAAACCCTTCCCACACTGCGGCTCACACCCTGAGCCAAGCCCTCCAGGACCGGTGGAAATTCCTGGTGGAGAGTGTTGACAAGTTAATTACGAGCCTACATCGCCTGTGGTGACTGCGGGATTGCCCACAAGAATTGCGTGCTGCCAGATGTTGCTGCTGCACAGAGTGACGTGTCAGATGTGCCAGACGTCAGGGCTGTGCCGATTTGCTGCCACAGCAACCGTCGGCGACTGAGATTAAACAGTAGTTTCCCTTGAAATTAGTTGGCATCATATAAATGATTGATTTGTTGAATAAATTTTTACTTTTCCATGAGGTGTTTGCTCTTGTATGACCTAGGTGTTGAGATCCTAATGGAGCAAGGATGGATGCCTGGGCAGGGAGCTGGCGCATCACAGGAAGCCTGAGCTCCTGGGGACCACTGTGTGTATTTCCCACCTCATCTCCATTCAGTGGCCACCTGTCCCCCTCTCAGGATTCCCTATCCCTGGCCAACATTTCCTGACAAACAGATAGGCCAGATCTCTGTTGTGTGTCCTCCTTTCAGCCCCAAGAACACTGTGTATGCTATTAATTTGATCTGATCTCCATATAAATCAATTCACTTCGCTCACAGATCAACTCTCATTTGATCATAGAGTATAGCCCTAAGTCCAACCACCCTAGGGGCCAAATATATGCTATGAGCAGCAGGGAAGAAGGGAATGAGTCCACTCAATCCAGTTTCACTACTGCAAAGTAGCTCAGAGTGATGCACTAGTGCAGGGGTCCTCAAACTTTTTAAATAGGGGGCTAGTTCACTGTCCCTCAGACTGTTGGAGGGCCGGACTGCGGGCCCTGGGAAGAGTCGGCTGCTAAGCAGGACAGGCAGCGGTGGCAAAAACACCCAGCAGGCAGGATAAATGTCCTAGGTAGGCTACATGTGGCCTGTGGGCTGTAGTTTGAGGACGCTTGCACTAGTGAAATAAGTGTCTAGTGTCATTTTCGATAACTGGAGCCAGTATCTGCATACTTAGGTCTTAACCAATTACTTGTCTCCACGGCATGCATCATAATCCTTCAGTGGTTCTTTCTGCCAAGAGTATGAGAGTAAACGCCTTCCTCCACCTGTCAAAGCCTTCAGAGTACTCCCTGGCCTTTTTCTCCAGTCCAGCCTGGCTGGCTTCCTCCCCACCCTGCAGTCAGGCCTATACATTCGCAGCTCTGTGTCTTTGCCCATCACATCCTCTCCAGTGTCCCCCTGAGTTCCTGCCAACCTTCACATCCAAGGCCAAGTCCCATGTGATCTAAGAAGGTTCCACTGACTGCCCTGGGCAGTAATGACCTAATGCCATCTCTTCTCTATTTTCTAGGAACTTCTTCCCTTAGTACTGAGTTGACTTGTGTTTCCCCAAATTTACATGTTAGAGTCCTAATCCCTCTAAATGGACCTTGCATGGAAACAGGGTAAGTGCAGATATGATTAGCAAAGTAAACATGAGGTCACACTGCATTAGAGTGGGCCCCTAATCCAGTATAATTAGTGTCCTTATAAAAATCAGGAACTTGGACACAGGGAGGACATCACAAGAAGGTGATGGCAGAAATTGAAGTGATGCATTAGAAGCCAAGGAAGGAAAAGACCACCAATAAACCACAAGAAGCTAGGAGAGGGCAGGGAACAGATTCTCCCTCCCACCCCTCAGAGGAAACCAACCCTGATGACCTTAGACATTGAATTTCTGGCCTCCAGAATTATGAAACAGTAAGTTCTGAAGTTTCAGCCTCCAGTTTGCTGTGCTTGGTAATGGCAGCCCTAGGAAACAAATACAACCACTTACATGTTGTTTATTAAATCTGGATTAAATCTGCCTCACACTGACTAGGTGCTTTACATGGGCTTTTCCCCTTATTTAATATTTCATAGACCACAAAGTAGTCGTCACATTCCTACTTTAAAGATAAGAAAAATGTGGTTCAGAGAATGAGCTAAGATCACACAGAACAAGTATAACAAGTGAGTGCAAGCAGGCCCTGCTGGCTTTACCGCCTCCCGCTGTCCTTCTTCGCTCCCTGGTTAGACACAAGTTTCTCAGAGACAGAGATAATATCTAACATATCTCTGAGCCCACAAAATGGCTAGAATTAAAGTCACAATTGTAAGAAGGACTTTACCTAACAAATGCAATCAGTATAACCTGGTTTCTTGTACCTTCAATGAATCCTCAACAACAACAAAAAAAATGGCTGGAATTAACCCTTTGCTATAATAAGTACTTGATAAATATTTCTGTGACAAAACATATTCTGGGCATTACATCATCTGCATCATCATAAGCACCCATCTTTATGTCTAGCTTATCTTCACACATGTCCCAGTTGATGGAAATAGACAACCAGACAGTTGAGCTGAATTTCTGGAGCCCGTCTCCACCCTGTGGCTCTTCTGTGCCCCTAACCACTCAGGGTCCTAGGAGATACACTGCCAACGCTTCTGTGCCTTTTTCTATTCCCTGTTCCCTGGGATTTGAAGAGTTTCAAAATCCAAGGACATTCATCCCCAGAGGTTGTGTAGTTCAGCAGTTTCCATGAGCTGTAGGCCTCTGCTCTTAGGAATGAGCTGCCATGGAGCCAGCCTCTCTCTCAGGTGGTTTGCTCCCCAGCCACATCTGCCATTTGAATAGAGGCATCTTACAGAGCCACCTGCCTTGCCAGCAGTCCACAAGTGACACGCCCCCTGCTATGCAGCCTGCCTGGGTCAGAAGGTGGTGCTGTGGTCCCAGAGGGACTTTCAGCCAGCTGTACTGCCTTTACCTCAGTTCTCAGGCTGAATAATAGCAAGGACTAGATTTTTGTCCTGGAATGAGATATATTTGGTTAGGAGCCCACTCTACTGCAATATGACCTCTGTATAGAAAGGTTCAAAAAGTAACATTTCCATGCCATTCACCACCACTGAGTAGGGTTTAATAATGGTCCAAGAGGCAGGAGAGGTCTCATTCTTTTTCTGCATACCCATTCCCATGGCCAAAAGCACAGATGTTGCTGGTCTAATGTGGTGAGAAGCTCTTGGTATTTAGAACTGGAAAGTTTGCTCCTCTCTCCATGCCCAGAGCTCCAGCTGAGGGACTGGAGGGCAGCACCAGGCCCAGTGGTTACAGATATAAGCTCTGGTGCCCATCAGCCTGAGTTGGGATCCTGACTCCACCATTCACTAGCTGGGTGACCTTGGTCACATTACTTAGATCTTTGTGGCTGCTCTTCCTCTTGCTTGATAGATCAAATCTACACAAATAAGTCCAAGTTTCTGTCTCTGTGTCCT
This sequence comes from Galagoides demidoff, assembly GCA_963574575.1. NCBI lineage: Eukaryota > Metazoa > Chordata > Mammalia > Primates > Galagidae > Galagoides > Galagoides demidoff. The sequence continues at coordinate 80,395 of CAUYQV010038965.1, read as the reverse complement.
TGGTAATGCTTGTTAAGGCATCACATAGAACCAAGTAGGTCAATTGTCACCAACTGTAGAGGGTATGCTTGGTAACAGGCTTCTAATATGCAAAAAATTCGTTTGGAGAGAAAAGAGGATGCCCTTGGGGGCACCTCAAAGGAATAGGCAGTTACCCCCTAGAATGGTTGAAATGAGGCTTCACAGTGTCCTGCGCGACATACTGTGCATTTTAAGACACTGAAGATAGAGAAAGGGACAGATTCGAATTTAAGCCCTGAAATGCAAATCATAAGGACAGATGCTCCACAGGTGATGATTTACAGTTGAGCTGCTTCTTAGAGAAAGAACTCTGAGCAGGACAGTACAGGGTGAGGGGCAGCAGTGATTTGTGTGTTTGAATGGTCACTGACTATCTAAGTACATTAAGAAGAAGCCAGGAAGAACACGTACAAAAGTGCTTTGCAAGCTAAAAAGCCGAACACAAACATGAGTTGTTATGGCAGCTAACCTTGGAAGACAAATGGCTTCTTGAAAAACAAAAAGGGAGAATCTCATATTTAATAGTAAATAGAACTTGCCTCTGATCTTCACCCTCCAACACACTTGCCTGGGGGTTCTGCTTCTGTCCAGAGTACAGAAAGCCACACACAAACACACATACACATATAAAATCACCTCTACTTTAATGACCAGAAAAATCTAGATAATCTAAAAAACAATAATTGTTGTTGAGTACATTAGAGAGCTGAGATGGGAAGGCAACCACATGGACTGAATTCCAAGGACCTCTCTGATGGAGACATTGACTCTTTCCCTTTCTCTGGATATGGGAGGAAGAGGCAGTTGCCATAAAAGTATCTGAGGAAACAAAAGCTAAAATTTGAGTGAATTCTTAAAAGCTGAGCCTGGGTTGGTACAATAATTCAGCACGCTGAGAGCCCCACAAGCTCTTTGCCATGGTCCTTCAGTGGGTGCTTATAGGAGAGAGAGGGGCAGGAGAACTAAGAGAGTGCCCTTCCAAGGTACATAGGCACAAAACTACTGGAACACAAAAGCCATCCTCCACAGAAAAGGGGTAGGTAACCCTCCCACCCCAGGACCCTAGCAAGGTAAATTACCACTGACAGAAGGATAGAAGCAAAGACTCTCCCTGGGGTGGGAAACAAAGGGAGAGGGACGGGATTGTCATAGACAGATGGCAGAATTTGCTGTCATGAGGGGAAGGGGAAAAATGGTGAGCAAGACCCACATCCACTGGTTGCACCTCACTCCCACACCCAGTAATTAGCAGCCAGTGGGCTCTAGCTGGAGCCGAGCAGATGCAGGAGAGACCTCCAGCAGCACAGGCGTGCAGACTTGCCGAAATGTGGGGAGACTGCCAAAAAAAGCTCACTGATACCCCAGGCCCCATGCTAAGTCTAAGGTGGTAGCAGCTCACTGCCAAAGACTTTGAAGTCTAAGGTACATGTAAGGTGAACATAGCAACAGCAAGCCACAAGACACCAACTCAGCTCAGCCACTGACTAAATCGGCTCTACCTCCAACACAAACAGGCTGACCGAAGGAGTGTGACCATTTCCAAGCATGAAATCTATTTACCTCAAGCTCTACTAGTCTTCTAACACAATATCCATCACTCAATTTAAAAAAATTACAAAGACACACAATAAAGCAAGGTAAAATAATTCATTGTCACAAGACAAAGCAGTCATCAGAACCTGACCCAGAGACAACCCAGATACTAGACAGGGGCTTTAATATAACTATGATTAACATGCTCAAAGTTCTAGTGGAAAAAGTAGATAATGTGTATGAATAGACGAAGTATTTCAGCAGAGAAATATAAAGCATGCAAAAGGATCAACTCAAAATGCTAGAAATGAGAAGCACAAAATCGGAAATAAGAAATTCTTTCAATAGGATTAGCAGCTGGTGAAACACAACTGAGGAAAGACTCCATGAACTTAACAATACACCATAAAAATTATCCCAACTGAAACATAAACGGAAGCAAAAGAAAGTAAAGAACAGCAGAACACAGCATTCGGGAGCTGGAAGATTGCAAATGGGCCAACATGTATGAAACTGGAATTCCAGAAAGACAAGAAAGAGAACAGGGAAAAAGAAATACTTGGTGAGCTAATGTCTAGGAATTTTCGAAAATTAATGAAAGGTGAACCACATCTTCTAGAACCTCAGCAAAGCACAAACAAGGTTAGAACATGCACACATATACACACTCACACGTGTGCACATTCACAGAGACGTACCATAACTGACGTGCTATGAACAGCAGATGAAGAGAAAATCATCTTGAAGGCAATAATAAAAACAAACATTACAAAGCCACAAGGATGATCGCAAAGTTCTACTCAGAAGCTATGCCAGCTAGAAGACGATAGTGATGTTTTTAAAGTGCTGAAAGAAAAATTGTTGATGCAGAATTCTGCCCTCAGAAATTCTTCAGTTTCAAAAATGAACTTTCAGAAAAACATATTTTCAGACAAATAAAAGTTGAAAAAAACTGCCAGCAGTCCTATAAAAAGTTCTTCAGGCTGAAGAACTAGGATGCCAAGTGGAAATTTGAATCTACACACAAAAAAATGGAAAGTGTTGAGAAAAGTAAAAATGATGATAAATATAAAAGAATTTTTCCTTATTTTTAACCTGCCTAAGAGTATATGCTCCAAGTTTGAAATCTAGTTCTAACATGAATAGCTGTATTAGTGGGCGATTTACATAAACTTCCTGTGCTTTGGTTTTCTTGTTGTAAAGATAATGATAATAATATTTCCATGATTTGGGTCATTAGGAGAATTAGTTAAAACAATATATGTAATATCCCAGCTACTACTTTTATTCCACTCTCAAATCTTTAGATATACAAGGCTCGTATTCTGGCCAAAGGTGAACAGAACAAATGAACCCTGACTCCCCTCAAAATTTCCAGGACATTCCTTATTAATCTCAAATAAAACCCTGACTCCTGTACTTCATCCACTATAAAAGTTGTTCTTCCCCCACCTTTCTTCAGGTCAAGATAAAAATGCTTCTACAATTTAATCTCTTACCACATAAGGAGTTCCTTTCACTAAAGAATGGATGAATTTAGAGTCTCTGAATTGCTATTATCCAATTAATTCATTAAATCACCTGCCATGATCACATATAATGAGCAAGAGATACACAAGGTCCCTGATCTCAAGGAACTTAAGATACAGTAAAAGAGGCACATATTACATTATCTTATATATTAAACATTTAAATGCACAAATAAGTATATAATGAAATGATAAAAGCCATTTTTCAGTAAAATTCTTGAGAAAAAAACTTGTTCTATTTTTGAGGGATATCTCCCTATTTGGGCAGAAGCAAAGATTCCTCTGCCTAAAAGCTGGCTAGCACCAAAGCTTCAAGGAAAGCAAGGAGCCATCTGCATGGTGGAGAAGAATGAGTAGTTCCAAGGGCAATCAGCAAAGGAAAGATTAAGGAGCAGAGATCAAAGGAAGGAGGAAAGACAAGGAAGCTGGGAAACAGCAGACGGTCACATACACCACAATTCAACACAACCTCAAATCTTCCAAATCTTGAGTAAATTCTCCAAACATTCACGACGTAGCGGATTGCTTATGGAAACTGGTACAAAGCCAAACTTTGTACCCGGGTGATATAAGGCAAAACAAAGGGAGTACACACTGCAAAACTGAGGCAACAGTGGCCATCCAGGTAGCACTGTTCATTTAAAAGGTGAAATGAGCTGTTTTTAAAGAAGAAAAGAAAGAAAAAGAAGAAGAATTAAAGAAGCAGGAGAACACAGGACAAAAGGTTTTGCCCGGTCTGTGGAGTCAGGGAAGGCCTCTGCATACAAGCGAGTATTAATCTGGGAACTAAGGGGTAAGTGTGAGTTAGTAAAAACCCAAGATAGGGAAGAGTGTTCCAGAGAGTGGGGTCAGCACAAGAGAAGGACCTTAGAAGGCTCAGATCCAGACAGGTGGCCAGAACCGCGTCCGTAACTATCCGCTCCCTGATAATACGATACTTTTAGCAAAGATCACAATGATTTCAACACAAAGCCAAGAGACAGTGGGGGGGGGAAGTACTTTTCTTTAAATTAAAGGAGTTTTCCTTGAGAATATGTACAGGAAAATGAACAGAACTTCAGGACTACATTGGAACAAGGACCCTTTTGTGGGTGTTTGCCTTCACACATACTTTCTTCCTAGCAATACTCCTCAAGCAAAGGCTAAATCTCAAGAACTTAAAAACACAGGTGTAGAAATAAACTACTGAGAGGAACCATTCTCCAGGGGAAACTGAGTCCCAGAAAGGAGAACTAACCTGCCCAAGGTCGCACAGCTAACTATTAGGATGACTGGAATTAGAACAAGAACTCTCGTCGCTTGACTACTAACCTGGTGCTGTGCTCTAAGAGACCACACCGCCTCCTTGGCAAACTGAGAACTCTTATAGCCTTGGACTTACTTCAGACACCAAACCTCTGGAAAGTTTCCCTTACTCACAATCCTAGAATATATAAATTTTCTATTTTCTATCTATTCAATACATGCAAGCTTTTCAGTACCAACATATCCAATAGGAAGTCAGTGCCGTTGTAAGTGATTTTTAAAAGAGGGATTACAGGTCAGAAAAAGGGAAGGAGGTAGAATAACTTCCAGTTTGATATGGCCACTTGATTGCAACCAATCTATATTCTCTTTCTAAAGTGCTGTTAAAATGGAGGCAAAAAATAGGAATGCGTGAGAGGACAAAGAAACTAAGAGAGGAGACTGCACAGAAAGAGAGAGAAGTCAACAAAAGCTGAGAAAGCAGAACATGGACGGATGAAGGAGAACTGACTTGCCAGAGGGGTGAAACCCACAAAGCAGGGGACACGAAGCCAATCTGGATTGCAGAACCTCAAAAAGGCTCAGAAATTTGGGGCATCCAGTAATTTAAAGGTAGAGAATCAAGCTAGAGGATTCACTGAAATCTGCATTAGGAGGAGCTAGACGGCTCCCCTCGCCTTTCCTCTACACTATTAATCCCGATGACCATCTCTTCCCAACACCAGAAGCAAGTAGGGAAACAGTAAGGTTCTAGACTTGGGGATGCCATGCGGGGCAGAGAGCAGGGCAAACAAGCTCGGTGAAAACAGAGGGATGGGGTGAAAGTCTACAGATTGAAGGGTGAGACTGCATCTCTCATACCCACTGAAACGCGCAGACCAGGGAAGCTGGTTTGTGCCTCCCTGGTCAGGAGCTTGGAGGAATCACCTCTGGATAAATGGAGAGGACTAAAAGAAAAAAGCTTCACCATGGACTCTTGTGGGCAGGCATCTCCTCCTTCCCCACCAAAAGAATTTGACAGTGAAACTCCCTCCTCGCCAAACTGAGACCCCATACCAGAGCTTCCAATGAGTTTCTCAGTGCCTGACTCTGAAGTGGCCCGTTGATATCTTCTGGCCACTAAATATTCTACGAAAGCTTCAAACATGAGGACAGGAACTAAAATAAATAGAAAAACTGAACACACACACAATGGGGAGGAGGCAGACAGAACCACAAAAAATAAGGCTATTAACATTCTCGGGCAGATGAGAAATTAACATATCCAAGAATAGGATTCTATCAAAAGAAAGGCACATTCAGAGGGCGATAAAGAGCTCCTAGGGACGAAAAATGTTCGTGAAAGTTAAAAATACAACAAGAGCAATTGGAAGGATTTGAAGTTAAAGTCAAGGAAATTTTCGAAAGTCAGAAGTTAAGGAACGGAAAATAAGAAAGGTAAGACACTAGAGGGCAAATCTCAAGAGTCTTGTATCAAATTTCCAGTAGGAAGAAACATATAAGATTTAAGGGAGGAAAAATTAAATAAATAATACAAGAACATTTCCCAAAAGTCACATGAGTTTCTAGACTGCAGTAACCCACCAAGGATGAGAAAAAGATCTCCACGAAGACATGTCACTGAAATTTCAGAATGGGCAGGATAATGAGACAATGATATATATATATATGCACACACACACACATACACACATCTGTATATATATATATATATATAGAATTAAGAACCAGAATTACACTGGACTTCCCAAGAGCAATGTTAAAACCTAAGATACACTGCCAGGTGCAGGGCAAACACCACGAAGGCCTGCAAAGCTGTGCAGGCCATATGAGGCCGTGAGGTCACCACAGTGCAGGGAGCCTCCTGTCTGATGGCACAGCATCAGCTGCTCAGAACAACTAAGTCGTGCGGAATCTCACTGGCCTTTAGTGGACAGCCCTTATTCTGGTGAATGTGAGGTTTTCTATAAAGGGTTTTCATAGGTTTACTGTGACATAAGTCTCCACCTCAATTTTGCCTTAAGATTTAAGATTTCTCCACAGCCCAGTAAAGTATTGCAAGAATGGAGAAGCAAGATTTCAATGTACCCAATTCTAATATGAAGCCAGTAGGTGATCTAACATATATCTTCACAAGAGGAAAACTCAGATCAATTCAAGGTGAGGGGCGGGGAAATGAGGGTGCAGGGACAGGGGAGGAGGGCGGATTATGGGGAGTTACAGAGTTTGGCGAACCTCTTGGGGACAGGACAAAATTGTAACAGGGACATGACCTAACAAATGCACACAGTGTAACCTTATGCTTTGTACCCTCAATGAACCTGAAACAATAAATTTAAAAATTAATAATAAATTAGTGACATTTAAAAGTAAATAACTAAGTAAATACATAAATATTAATGGGAAAAAAGATTTCTCCACAGCCAATTTACTTAAAAGGTTTTTCCCCCCAAAAAAAGGAGCCTTGGATACCCTGTTGTGCTCACCCTCGTATTTTGCTCTTGATGCTTCTCCTGGCTGGATGCCTTCTCCGCTACCTCCACCTCCATCTGACTAGCTGGGCCCCCTGGTTAAGACTGCGAGGCATCATCTTCCTCCAGGCAGCCTTCCTGGACCGTCCCCACTCTTCTCCTCCTTGTTCTAAGTGGATAAGATGACCTGCTGTGCTTCTCCTCCACTGAACCATCATCTCCCCTGCAGGAGGGAGACTAGAAGCCACATCTGGTCACCTCTGTATCCCTAGAAGCTCCTCCTGGGAGTGCCTACCAAATGGACCGGCCCAGAAAGCAAAACTAGCAGGTGGCGGCAAGTGAAGACTTGAAAAATTGGTGGTGCTCCTTGAACACAGAGCAGATTAGAAAAGGGGGCCTCCCTCCAGCAAGCAGAGGCCTGGCTGGATTTAAGTTCTTGTTCATCCCTCCACTGGGTGCCCTGGTGCAGGGAGCAGCTGCAGGGCGTTACGGGACATCTTGACTTCCTAACCGTGCAACCTCAGTCAAATTGGTTAAAGACTCTCAGTCTCAGCTTATTCGTCAGGAGAGTGCAGACAACAGTAAGCCTGGCTTGTTTGAAAGATTATCAGAAGAAAAGGGCCTTTGCCAAGTGTGTGGCACAGAGGGAAGGCCCCAGAACTGGTAGAAGTTATCGTGATTGTTGTTTATAACAACATACCAGGGAGCCGCCGGAGGCTTTTAAGCCAAGTAATGAGACTTTTGCATTTGATAAAGGTTGCTCCTGCAGCAGGGTAGACGACACATTGAATGGGAGCCAGAGTGGAGGCAGAGAAAGGAGTTGGGAGGCTATTGCCAAAAACCAGATGAGAGTTAAGAAGACCCAAAGCAGAGCAGGAGCAAGGGCCAGTGGCAGAAACCTGTTTTCTGCACATCCTTTGGCCTCCTATCCCCTGCTCTGCAATCTTGCCTCCCCACAGAGCCTCCCAGCAGGAATCGTCAGGAGCCTGTGCAGAGAGCTCCCAGGACTGATGCCAAAGCAATTAAGCATGTAACAATGCATTAAAATAGAAGAGCAGGCTGGGGGAGAGGAGAAGCACACAGCCTCCCCAGGGGAACCAGAAGGCCCTAACATGCACTCATAATCCCCCAGAAATGGCTGTAACCCAAATCGCCAAATGAGAAAAGTAAGAATAACCGCCCCATGCAATGCACACGTGCTCACAGACACATGTGTCCGTGTTTCAGAGACGGGTGCCAGACCGAGGGAGCCCAGGCCAGCTGCAGAATGTTTTCCAGACCCCCAGTACCTGAGCTCCCATGCACTAGAATGCAGGCAGGAGCAGACGTGGGCAGGAGAGGAGGGTTCTTCACCCGCTAGGCCTCTCTCTAGATGCTGAGCTCACGTGTGCATTCCCGATTGGAAACACATGCGCTGTCAGGAAAGGCAGGAACCAGAAATCAACAACATATAAAAATATTGCCATGCACAGACACTTTTGCTTCATGATCCCGCCCCTCCTCCCCAGTCTGCCTTTACTTCTTTATTGGCAATGGGACTTGGTGGGGAGAGCCAGGCTCTTGTGCCCCATAAATAATAATATAAGTGGAGACTGTGCATATGGTTTAAGTCTCTATTTCTGAAGCGCTCTGAATGCACCTGAAGTTGTAACAGCCGAGGGAGAGATTTTCGATGGCACACAAAGCCCGCTTTGAGAAATATGAAAGGAAGACTTCTCCTTCCTCTGGAGGGAGAGATCTATTTCGATGTTTTGTTTTGCCTTTCTCTCTGCGCTATGTGGTGGTGGCACCATGTCAACACCTGTGGTCATAAGTTGGAAGGAAATTCACCTCCAAAAGCACGTACCTGAACATAAAACCTCAGAGCAAAAGTGTCCTTTGAGCAAGAGCTTTCAACCCCGGGCCCCATGATGGTATCAGTAGGTTAACCAGCGCTCCCTGATTTTTGTATTGTGATGCATCACAGCCATGTACACACGTGTATTGTTCTGGGGAGAAAGCCCACAGACTTTCTCAACAAAATCCATTACCAAAAATGTTTAGAGTTAGTAACTTAGCTATTGACCAGCTCCGTGACCTCCATCCTCATCCAAAGACTAAGTTCTCTCTGTACTATGTCAATCATGTGATCATCCAGTCCTCGCTTGAACCCCTGCAGTGGTGAATACCTGACCAAACAGCCCAGCAACTGACAACAGGGATGCTGGAATAGATGCTCCTGCTCTCAAACCCTGACACTTGCACTTTCTAACTTCACGACTTTGAACCTGTATTTTAGCCTGGCTCATCCCTGGTGTCGTTGTCCATATGTGTGGTTTATAACACCTCTTTTTGAGATGATTGAGTGAAATAATATATGCAAACCTTTGATCACAGCCTGTGGGATATGGCAACAGTCACTGCTATTATCTCCATCTTTATCATCCTCATTGTTATGAGTGAGACAGCTCATTACCATTCTGCAAAAAAAATCTCCTTTCTGTTTTCCTTCATTAACAATATGCTTTATCCTAAGGCGGAACCAAATTCTGCTTCCCTGAAGCTTCTGGTCAAGGGTCTTCACTGACACCTAGTCACACAGGAGATGGGGTTCAAAGCAGCCTGTCCCACTGTCAGGACAAGCAGGTCAGGAATAACACGTTCCAGTAGCGATCAGTCCATAGCAAAGGGAAAATTCAAGCTACAGAGCTTTAGAGTCAAAATCACAAAGTAAGGTTATTGTTTGTTTCTGGAAGGCATTTTGACAATAAAGATGCTCTTTATAGGTTTAAGTGGACAGTTTTAAAATGTAAACACCGCTAAGCAAACCAGTGTCTGGTTACATTTAGATTTTATACAAGGTTTTTGCCTGTGGTTCCTACCAGCACCGTCATTAACACAGTCAGTTCTTAAAAATTCTTCCAACCCCTTATCTCCTGCTGTTATGATAAACAAATCCACTCAGAGTCGCCTGACAGTTTATGTCCTCCCAGAGCAGAGCTAGTTTCTGTGCCTGATCCCCCGTAAGCTCCATGAGAGCAGGAAAATCGCTGCCTTACTTTTCTCTGGGTTCCCATCACCTACCATGATGTCTGGCTTCCATTAGGAACTTAATAGATATTCATTGAATTAATGAATAATAAAAATGATTATAAGCAGTAGCAACTTGCACAAAGTAAATCATGTTCCTTTATTAACTCATAGTATTATATCCACTTTAAGTTTTAAAATTTTGTGTTATAATTAAAGTGCATTTTGTGGGCAGGTTTTATATTTTCTCACTCTTGAAATTATTTCTTTTACTGGATAAATATTCATAGATCTTTAAGTCAGTCCTTTTATAATCTGCTTTAATATCCTCTCTGTCATCCTCATTTTTCTCTTCTGGGCATAGAAGGCTGATTATCCCAAGGCCCAAGAGATGTCAGGGTCTATAGCTGGGAGCCTTGCCCAGCTCTGCAACATCTCCCCCTCTTCCCCAGGGAGAGGCAGTGAGTCCCAAGTGGGAGGTTTTATTACCATCTTTTGGAAGCCAGAGATTCAAAGGAGAAGATAACATTGAAGAGATAATTTTTAGATCACTGAGCTCAGTTCTTTCTTACATTTCAAGGGTCTGTAAAATTAGGCACATGGGCCATGTAGCAAAAGCAAAAATTATATATGTCACCAGCCTATATACTCCAGAAAAAATATTGTGATTCTCTAACCACGGTGATTGTCTCAGATGATAAGACTGGCACAATTCCTGACTCTGCACCCTTGTTCTGGTCAGGGAATTGGAGCTCTAAAAACTGGTCACATAAAAAAAAAAAAAATCCTCAGCCAGGCACAATATCTCATGCCTATAATCCTAGCACTCTGAGAAGCCAAAGCAGGTGGATTACCTGAGCTCAGGAGTTCAAGACCAGCCTGAGCAAGAATGAAACCCTCTCTCTACTAAAAATATAAAAACTAGCCAGGTGTCATGGCATCCCAGCCTCTGGGAAGGCTGAGGCAACAGATTCACTTGAACCCAGGAGCTTGAGGTTACTGTGAACCATGATGACACCACAGCACATTAGCCTGGGACCACAGGGTGAGACCCCATCTCAAAAAAAAAAAAAAATCCTGCTATTAGTGCTCACTAAGTTTTAGATGACATACAGAACCAAAAGACTGTCTGCCCTCCCTCAGTAACCTAATGAGAAAAAAACACTCTTGAAATTTGAAAATATCAACTTGAAACAATTTGAAAACGATATGGTGACAAGAATAGGCAACAAGCAACTGCCAAAAAATTATTTAAAAGTTCAGCCCCCTTAGCAAACAAAGACGTTGAAACTGAAACTTCAGTGAGATAGCATTGGAAATTAAAATTTATTTATTAGGATCTAAAGGAATTAAAATTAAGATCTAAAGGTAATTAAAATTTTTTAAGACCTAAAACAGGGGTCCTCAAACTTTTTAAACAGGGGGCCAGTTCACTGTCCCTCAGACCTTTGGAGGGCCAGACTATAGTTTAAAAGGACAGGCAGCAGCTGAGCAGGACAGGCAGTGGTGGCAAAAACACCAGGCAGGCCAGATAATGTCCTCGGCGGGCCGCAGTTTGAGGACACCTGATCTAAAGGAAAGAGAAAGCGCAGGTCTGGCAACCATAAAGAGGCTCCAGAGCTCCTGTCCCCAGCTGGTAGAAGGGAAAATGGACCAGTGCAGCCTTTCCAGAGAGTGATTTGGCAGCCAATTGCAAAAACTTTAACACGCACACCCTTTGACACCGCACTCCCACACGTAGAAATATATCCTTAGGAAACTATTGAAGACTATGCTCAAATATACCAATTGCAGCATAATTCATAATGAAAAGTAGCAAACCTTTAAATACTGATGTGGGGGATTTATTAAACTGCAATACATCCTCGTGATTGAATCCTATACCTAGACCACTTGTATGTCACAAATGAATTTTTAACAGGAAAATGTTTGCAGTTTGTTGCTAAGTACAAAACCTAAAGGGGGAAAAACCCGTTCAGTTCGTAAGTTCAACAATACGCAACCTTCTGAGTTCAGTAACCCATAGCTTCTTTTAACTCTTAACTCGCTGATCCTCCTCTTCTAAGAAGATCAGTTCTCCTCACCTTACGTCCTCACAGCTCTGCCCACCTCTCCTCATCATTCATCAACTTTAGAAATAAAGTAGTAACTGTGTGTTTGTGTAAGTCTCTGACTAATGTCTGACTCTCCAACTAGAAGGCAGTTGGATAAGGGTAGGGCCTACTCCTGGCACATGGTAAGTGCTCAGTGTGTTTTGAAATGATGACATGATGCCACATTATGTAAAAATCTGTATGCATATGCACACATAGAAAGGGGACTGGAGTAGGATTTGCAGTGTTGATATTTTAACAATGGAATTTCTAAGACTAATAAGATTTTGAATAATGTTTTTTCCTTTAACTCTCCTGAACTGAGTATTTATAGGACTTCAATCATTTTTAAAATAATCAATGGTATAGGAAAAATGAGTTGGTAAAGGCAGTGTGGTGGTGACATGTGTCTACAGGTGATATCCCTGGAGCATTTAGGAATACCTGATCCACCGGACACAGGCAAGTGGAGATGGAGGCAGAGGGTGGGAATTGTCTCTGATAGTATCTAGTAGGGAAGGGATTCTGGAGGAGAAACATACGAGCTTCCATCAGAATGGGAGAGGCAGAGAAGATGGGCTGAGCTCCAAGGGAAAAGGCGTCGTGTGGGAACAGACTGTGATGGGCGTGGAAGGTATGCTTGTGCTTATCATAGCTAGCAATACCTCCCAGGGATAATGCCAGCAGATAAGACATTATCGGCTGGGATTGGTATATTAAGAGCTCTATACAACTGCTGTACGTAATAAGTGAGAGACCAAGTTTAGAGCCGTCCAGTGCAAAAGGAAGATTATGTGCTTCCTGAAACACTGGAGCTTGGCGAGACTGTAAGAGAGCAGTCAGAGCATAAACTCTCAGACGAAAATGTGGTGCTAACGGAAGATAATGCAGAGTGTAACTGGGGACTCCTCACAGACACTAAGGCTCTGCTTTCCTGCTGAGGTCATCCCGCTATTTCTGTTTGCTAGCATTACATATTTGTTTGACTCTCTTAATTTAACGGTGTGTGTAGTACACAGAAAGGTTGAGAAAGCCTACCTTGTCCTGAAGATAGGCCTAGGATCAGATGGGGTTTATAGAAAATGGAGGACCACGTCTAAATGCTAATGGTGAGGGCTGGCTAGTCCAGCCCTTGACTAATCTAACCTTTCCGCTTAAATCCCACAAACATCAAGATGAATCCAGTGGTGATGAAGGACCAAGACCTCTTCGCAGTTAATTCGCGAACCTTCCCCTAGTGCCTTAACCCAAGCACACTGAGGCTCCCCCAGCTGCAGCCTAGTTCCTCACATTCTTTTAATTCCTCGTGTGTACCGTATCTTCTACACAAAATAGTTCAGTTATTAAATATAGCCTGTCTTCATCAGATATTTATCAATTGTTTCCTGTTTTCCAGTATTTGACTTTGTGGGAATCAACATGAAAAAATGTATGACCTCTAGAACAAATATACTGACTCTAGAAAAAGTTCATGTCTTACTCATTAGTTTGTCTACTTTTTATTAAAAATACCGAGAGGTGGCTCAACTGCAATGCTTCCTTTATCCAGGGCACCGCCCTTTTGTCTACCACACATTACCCACCTCCTCTGTTATTTAGAAATAATATCTAAACTGTTTTTTCATTTCCCTTCAATTATGGCACTTTTAATTTTTCCACCTATAGAGGCAATTGCTTCCAGGGAGAAACAGGTATCTACTAGAACCAAGAAGTTATTTACTCAGCTATAATTATCAAAGATGACTTTTTTGGGTTATCAGCTGGACTGTAGACTTTGCTGAAAGAAGAAAGAGACTCTAAATTCTGAAGGCTTCCCCTAAGTATCCAAAGCCATATGTGTACAGCTCAGATCATAGAGGATTGCAACAGGCCTAGTGTGCAGACCACACAGGTATCTGAACAGTGACTACCCTGGGCTCATTCCCAGGTCTCGGCCTCAGGTAGGGGCAGGCACACAGCAAGTGCACAAGCCTTGGATAGACTGAGAGGAAAGATTAAAGCAGAGGACCTCAGGCCCCATTTCCCACTTGGAATTCTAGAACATGAATGCCTCACTTCTCCAAAACATACAGGGGCTCACAACAGAGTTACATAGCAGCATAATGTGGTTTAGAAACGGACAGACATACCAACATGGCCTCCTTCCTTTCCTTTTCTGAATAGTGTACAGAACTCTGTACACTATGCCTGCTGCTGTGGAAAATATTCAGAATTTCTAATGATTCCCAGGAGGAATAGGTAAGTGAGCTATCCCCAAGGCTTCTCCTATTCAGGTCCTACCTGCGTCAAGTTTCCTGAATTATTGCTTATTTCTGGTGATTTTCTCAACTCTCAACAACTCTCAACTCTCTTTGACCAAAATTCTTTAGTTGTCATTATTTCCTTTACAAACAGTAGAATGTGATTTTTAGTTGGGATACCAGCACGATGTATAGTGGGTCTATCATTCCCTACATTCCAGACAACTGATTTTAATGCAACCTAAGAATTCAAGGTTTACTTGATACATTGTTTCACGATCCAGATTTATCTTAAGTACATAATCAACTCAAATTGCAAACCCTTTCAAATCAGGCCTTGACCACCTTGCACTTTTCAAATCAGGCCTTTACCACCTTGCACTCACGTAAATTTATTTTTCCTTTACCCCAAGTCAGGACTTGACATTTGGAATGCTAATGAATTTTGTCTTATTGATTTTGGCCCATAACTCCAGTCTTCTAGAGATTATTTTGAAATACCACCCAGTTATGGCTATCTCTTATTCAACATTTTTATCGGTCAATTATGTGAAGTCTTAAAAGATACGCATATCAAGCTTGTGGGTAAGAGGAAGTCCTTTATCCCTGGAGGCCTTAGTCAGAGCGCAAAAGAGCAGGTGAACGCCTCCCGCACCAAAACAGCACAAAACTTGCCCAGCTTTTCAGAGCTCAGGCTACCTTAACTCCTCACTGGGATGAAGTCAGACAGACCTGTACTGGGCACTCAGCTGTGGTAAAGTGACTTCATTTTTTCTAAGCCTTGATTTTCTTATTTGAAAATGGAAGTCATGAAAGTAAGCACCTAAAACTTACCTACAACTGCCTAATAACTGCACCCTACCCAAGACATTCTTATATCCTCACACCCAGAACACTGAGATTCACTCCATCTGGACAGGCCCCTCCCAAGCACACAGAGGCACCTTCACCTGTTACAGACCTGAAGTCCAATAGTGCTTCCATTGAACAGTAACTAAAATGTATATACCCATAAGAATTCACTTGCTCATGGTAATAGGAAGTTCCTTTCTCATATACACCTTGACTACAGAGGTCAACCATTCATTATAAATTCTTTTTTTTTTTTTTGAGACAGTGTCACTATGTTGCCCTCAGTAGAGTGCTGTGATATCATAGCTCACAGCAACCTCAAACTCTTGGGCTTAAGCTATTCTCTTACCTCAGCCTCCCAAACAGCTGGGACTACAGGCGCCCACCACAATGCCCAGCTATTTTTGCTGCTGCTGTTGTTGTTGTTGCAGTCGTCATTGTTGTTTAGCTGGCCCAGGCCGGGTTCGAACCTGCCAGCCTTGGTGTATGTGGCCGGCGCCCTACCCACTGAGAAATAGGCTCCTCCCCATTATAAATTCATTAACTACATTCTCATGCTTATCTTATTACCAAAGCCACAATAAGATCAAATCAGATCAACTCCTTTCTAAATCCTGCATGTAATACCTCTAAGGCATTGACAGGTGGACAGTGAACACCTGTATTAGCATTCACTTGCCTCCCCTCCCCAAATAGCAGACTCCTTGAAGTCCATGCCTTGGACCTGGTCAACAAACAGTCCATGTCACATATATAATCTCAACAATCCTTTGCTGGTAGTTCTAAGCATTCAGTAAATGTATATTTTCTTTCTTTTCCTCTTTCCTTTTATGGTAATACCTCCTTTCTTATAGGAGCTGGCAGAGCTAGTAATGGTTAGAGGGTGAACTCCAGACATACTTCCCAGGTTCACATCACAGCTCCACCATTTACTAGCTGTGCCACCTTGTGGAGATTACTCACTGGGTGTCTGAATTTCTTCATTTGTAAAGTGGAATTAATAATAACATCCACCTCAGATTCTCGTTAGGAGGGTTACGGGCGAAGAGGTAAAGATCTTAGACTGCTGGCTGACATTTATTCCTTCCTATATCTCAAGTCACTTTACTCTCTTTATTTAAAAGGTAGACCTGGCTGGATATAGTGACTCGCACCTGTAATCCTAGCGCTGTGGAAGACTAAGGAGGGTAGATTGCTTGAGCTCAGGAATTCAAGACCAGCCTGAACAAGAGAAAGTAAATAAATAAATAAATAAATAAAAGGTATTTTATTAAATAAATAAAAGGCAAACCTTCCTTTCTTCTCATTTGTGCCATTTTCTAGCCACTCCCAGAAGTTAGCACCAGAAAGTCTTCCTTACCTAAGTTTTCTTAAGTGGTTTTCTCCTATCCATCCTTTAGTTCTTCTATTTCCATATTTCTCCTATTTCCATACACCATTGATTATGAGATGAATCATCAATTTAAGTAGTTTTTCAGAGGGGAAAATGAAAAAATCACTGCCACATTAAGTATATGTACTGTTTGTCCACGTCCCAGTCTGCAAAACCTAAATATATACATATGTTTTAAAGTGAGTATTAGTATGTTAGACCCATGTACACAGCAGGTGAGGACTTGAGGGGATGACAGAACTACCCTAAATATGGAACAAAAACTGTCCTACAAAGCTCAGTTGGCCGTTTACAAAGACCTTGGATGCTGTTGATCATGAAAGGAAATGAGTCAGAAGAATTTATATCATCTGGTATTATCCATTGTTCCTTGAAAAATATAAATTAAATATGTTTCTACTCATAGAGTAACAGTATAACTGTCTTGTAAGGGGTAGTTAACTTTTTTTGAGATTCCTTGACTTTAATAAATTAAAATTTTAAATAACATGAAACTTACCATTTTAACCATTAAAAATGATTTCTTATATATATCTTGATTATGGTATTCAACACTAAAATGTATACAATGTAGTGGGGTCAAGTACATCCAAAAATGTTGAGCAAGCATCATTACTATCCTTTTCCAGAACTTTTTCATCATTCCAAACAGAAACTCTGTGCCCATTAAAAAATAACTCCCCATGGGCCTGTCCCCAGTCACTGATAACTTCTATTATACTTTGTCTCTATGAACTTTCCTATTCTAGATACTCAGGTAAGTACAACCATAAGATATTTATCCTTTTTTGTTTGGCTTATTTTACCTAGCAATATTGTCAAGATTCAACTATATACATCCACATTTCATCACACATATAGACTACAAATCTCAGGTGATTGTCTTGCAAAGATCATGGACGATATTGGTCATAAAGGAGAACCAGGTCGGGGAATGATGGCTCACACCTGTAATCCCAGCACTCTGGCAACCTGAGGTGAGTGGATTGCCTGAGCTCAGGAGTTGGAGACCAGCCTGAACTATAGACAAGCCTCTAATTGTGGTTTTGATTTGCATTTCCCTAATGGCTTATAATGTTGAACATCTCTTCATGCTCTTGCAGGAAATTTATGTATCTTCTTTGAAGAAATACCTATTCTAGTCCTTACTCATTTTTTTTTCTTTTAGCCAGGGCTGGGTTTGAACCCACGACCTTCAGTATATGGGGCCGGCCCCCTACTCCTTTGGGCCACAGGCACTGCCCATCCTTTGCCCATTTTTGAATTAGGTTGTTGCAGGGCTTCTTTATATATTCTGGATACTAATCCCTTGTCAACTATATAATTCACAAATATTTTCTTCTTTTAGCAGGGGTTGCTTTTTCACTCTGTTGTAGTATCTTTTGATGCACAAAAGTTATTAATTTTGATTAAGCCAAATTCATCTATTTGTTGTTGCCTGCACTTTTGATGTCATACCTAAAAATATTATTGCCAAATCCAACATCATGGAGATTTTTCCTATGTTTTCTTCTAAGAGATTTATAGTTTTAGTTCTTACATTTAGATACTTTTATTTCATTTTGAGTTTTTATATAGGTCCACCTTTATTCTTTCCATCTGAATATTCAGTTTCCCCAGCATGATTTGTTGAAAAAACTGCCCTTTCCCCATTAACTACTCTCAGTCCCTTTGCTGAAAATAAATTGACCATGTATGTCAGGATTTATCTCTGAGATCTTTATTTTGTTTCTTTCATCTATATGTCTCTTCTCTTGCTAGTATCATAATGTTTTGATTACTGTAGCTTTAAGATAAGTTTTAAAATAAGGAAGTGTGAGTCATCAAAATTTGTTCTTCATTTTCAAGATTGTTTTGCCTACTCAGAATCTCTTGATATTACAGATGAATTTTAGGATAGGCTTTTCTATTTTTCCAAACCACGTCACTGGTATTCTTACAGAGATGGCATTAAATTGCAGGTTGCTTTCAGTAGTAGGTGATCTCAAAGAGCCAAATCTTCACATAATTTGGAGCTCTAATGTGAGCTGCCCATATATTTACAATTGTTGTACTTTTGACAAAATGACTACTTTTTCAATATATGATATCTTTCTTTGTCTCTTGGAACATCTATTTTATATCAGATAAAATAGTCTAACTCTCTTTTAGTGACTATTAGCACAGAGTATCTTTTTTCATATTTTCACTATCAACCTATTTTTGTCCTTAGAGCCAAACTGAGTCTCTTGTAGACAACATATAGTTGGATCTTTTTCTTAAATCCATCCTTCCAATCTATGCCTTTTGATTGGAAAATATAATCTATTTATATTTAAAGCAATTGCTAATAAGGAAGGACTTATTTTTACCTTTTTGGTATTTGTTTTCTGGGCTTCATTTTCTCCATTACTGCCTTCTACTAATTTAGTTCATTTCTGATAGTGACATATTTTGATTCCTTTCTCATTTGCTTTTTGTATATTCTATAGATACTTTCTTTGTGTTTACCATGAGGGTTATAAATAATATTCTAAAGTTGTAGCAATATAACTTGAATTGATGGCAGCTTAACTTCAATTACATACTAAAACTTTAATCTTATATAGCTCTATCCCCTGCTTTTATGTTACTGATGACACAAATTACATCTTTATACTATGCCAGTAATATAAAATTATAATTATTTTTATTCATCTTCTAAATTTTATAGAAAATAAAAAGTGAAGTTACAAACCAAAATTACAATAATCCTAGTTTTATATTATCCCACATATTTAACTTTACTGGAAATTTTTATTTCTTCAAACAGCTTTGAGTTGTTGTCTAGCATCCTTTCATTTCCTAAAAAACTCCTTTTAGAATTTATTGTAGGGCAGGTCTAGATATAAGGAATGCCTTCAACTTTTGGTTACTAAAATTTTCTTTTGTCTATCTTAATTCCAGATACAGAATTTATGGTTTTCAGAGTTGTTGTTGTTTACAGCACTTTAAAAACATTATTACTCTACCTTCTGTCCTCTAAATTCTCTGTTGAATAATTAGCAATAGTCTTACTGAGGATCTCTTGTACATGATGAGTCAAAAGCTCTTGCTGCTCTAAACATTGTCTCTGTCTTGCACTGTCTATAGTTTGATCATAATGTGTCTCTGTATGATTCTCTTTGACTTTATCATAATTGGATTTGTTGGGATTCTTGGATTTGTAGATTCATGTCTTTCATCAAATTTCAGAAATTAAAATCTAAGTTATTATTTATTCAAATAATCTTTCTACACACTTCACTTTTCGAGACTCCCACAATGCATATGTTGGTCCACTTGACGGTGTCCACAGACTTTTAGGCTCTGTCCACTTTTTAAAATTATTTTCTTTCTTTTCCTCAAATGATAGTTTTAATTATCTTATCTTCAAGTCCACTTATTGTTACTTCTGTCTGCTCAAATATGCTGTTATAATTTTTTTATTTCAGTTAACAGTAATTTTTAGCTCCAAGGTCTCTATTTACTTTCTTTATATATTTCTACCTCCTTGTTAATATCCTCATTTTATTTTTGCATTTCTTTTCTGGTTTCCTTTAGTTCTTTTTATGTTTCCTCTTATCTCTTTGAGAATATTTGGTAGTTAACCTTTTTTATGCAGGTATTTTTGCCTTCTCAACTGGAACTTCCTTAAAAATAGTGACCATGTCCACACTTGGTTAAGTTCTGTATCCTTAACATCATATATGGGAAGGACAATATGTCTCACTATGAATAAGCCTGGGTTCAAATATCACCTCTAGTATATGATCCTTTATAAGTACCTTAACCTCAATCTCTGTTTCCCAGCTTTCTCAAAAAGTTGGTCATAATAATAAATGAGAAAGTAAATATGAAAATAACAGCTATAAATAGACACCTGGGAAAATGACATTTATTTGTATAAGCAAATTCTTTGCATTTGCAAACTCTTTTAAGTAATACATACTTCTCAAGAATGGAAAAAATATATCCAATGTATTCAGTACTACTATGAAACCAATTTATAATCACTCATACTTTCATATGAAAGATGAATCACAACTATAGCCTAGGATGAAAGAGGGGAGGGGTAGGGGAAGGGAGTGGGGTGGGTCGATAGAGGAAGGGTGAATAGGGGGACCTCACCTATGGAACATATTGCAAGTACAAGTTGGATCTATCAGGTGTAGAACACAAATATCTTAACACTGTAATTGGTTAAATGAGGTGAAGGCTATGTTAATTAATAGGATGTAAGCACTCCAATTTCTATAAATAATCAACACATTGAATCCCATAATGGCATGAATGTATTCATGATCTATGTACAAATTACTTAATTAAAAATAATAATAAAATAAAATAAATAAATAATACATACTTGTTCATCTTCCTAGTTTATTATTTCCTGTGTGCCAAAGTTTGAGATCACCAAATCCAGGCTAACCAAAACTCATAACTGGCTTTAACCCCAGACTTGCAATGTTTTGACATCTTTGAGTTGCCCCTGCTCTGTTTCTATTTCTGTAGTCCATCCTACTTACTTGGAAAGATACACTAGAGAAACACAGATTAGAGAACTTAGTTCCACTGACAATAGATAATTTACTTTAGGACACTTAATGTTTTTCCACCCTCTAAGATTCTATCTCCCAAACACAGTAGACTCAGCTTATGGGAAGAAAAATTGCCACATGAATTTTTCCTTGAAATGTTTATGATTCTTGATTGACAGCTCTCTATTATTTGTGTATGTACGTATGTATCTATGTGTGTATGTATTTTTGAACCATATATCATGATTAATTTGGCCAACTCCAGTGTTAGGAAAAGAAATGGTTAGAGGTAGTGGGGTGGGCAATAATTAGCTGCTCTTTCTTTTATTTATTTTTAGAACCAATGAGAAGGGAGGATAAAAATACCAACTTTGTTAGTGATATAGCTCTTAGAAAACGTGATCTAGATGTGCAGCAAAAATTGGTTTCTTAACATTGAACTCTGAAATTCAACAGACTTAACCACCCAAGCCATGGCAGTCCTAGATCAAGCGAGGGCAAGATGTACCCTCTAAAATCTCTGCTGCAGAAGCAGAGCAGTATGTGAGTACTTTAAGTAGATCCAAAGTTCACAGGAAGAGGGGAAGAGCAGAGCTATACCTACCCAGTTCCTGATCCCTAGTTGGCCAGTCAGAATAATCATTTCCCATTCCAACACATCATAATTTACAAATATTCTAGGAAGCAAATTTTTTTGAATACAGACTGTCTGAGCAAGAAAGATGGACAGAAACTACCACTGAGGAAGGTAGGAGGTTGAGGTCAAACTTCCCACGAGAAGCGACAAAGAAGGCACCTTTCTTTCCTGATACGACAGGAAGAAAAACTGCAAACTGGCACATATCATCATGCCTTGCATTCCATTTCTACCCTTAGTAACAGTGTCTGACAACAAAATGTGGGTGGAATGCATGATTGTGTTATATTACTGCTCTTGCCTAAGATAAGATAAAAGACATTTTTTCTTGTGAGGGCCACCTAATAGAAAATAGATCATAGGTAGTATTGCATGATGGCTCAGGAGCCGGGTTGCCAGGGGTCATTGTCTCTATTCTGTGTCCTTGGACCAGTTACTTAACCTCTTGGTGCCTTCATTTCTTCATTTGTAATGAGGTGAATTATAATAGTGCCTATTCATGGGTTATTTTGAGATTTACATAAGTTAATCTATATAAACCACTCAGAACAGTATCTATGAGTACTCCATAATTATTAGCTATTATTACCTAATTCTCAATTATCTTTACCAAAGAGAAGGCAAAGAGGGATGAACTATTCAGAAATTGCCTTATTGTATAGAAACACACTCTCTTAAACTTGCATTGCTCATTTTACAGTGCTAATATCCTATAGTTTGGAGAACTTGGGTGTTAAATGGGGATCAAGGACCAATATAACAGGAAAAATTTTCAAGTACACTGTTGGGATGTGAAGCACGATTTCAGCACTCTTCTACGTGTACATGAATCATTCTTATTCCCATTTCCTCTCCTTTCTATCTAATGAGCTACCATGATACCCACCAACACAAGTCATGGCTCATCCTGCTTTCATAAGGGGGGAAGGGTGGCATGGAAAGTGGATGAGCCCTGGAAGCAAGGGCTTTTCTCCTCACCTGTGAGTCCTGCAAGACTGAGGCAGAATATAACTGCACTTCCTGTTCTAAGGGCTTTTGTTGGACTTTTGGCAGGAATTATGTCACCAGAAGCCAAGAGGAGCCAGGGAGCACCAAGAAAGAGTAAATCAATCCCACGTGAGGGATCAGAGAGCCAAATGGCACACCTGGGCCTGAAACAAAGAGGGCCTAGTGGCTGTTGCCTAAATGATGCAAGGAGCCAAGTGGGCCATGGAGTAAGTCCCAACTGCAGAATACAGGGGGCTGGCAAGGGTCACCAGCCTCACAAAGACCACCCTGCAGGCTCTTAGCAGAAGACCCAGCTGAAAAACAAAGGGTAGCACCCAGATCAGTCAGCAGGATAGGGGAGGAATTCAGAAGCAAGAATCCACTAGGCATCAAAAAGATTGTCAGGAGCTCCCCAATACACTGGGAGTATGCATAGAAAACCGAAACAGAAACCCTACTATCCTAGGAGTTGGCTTTCTTCGGAGAGACTCTGACATTTGGAACACAGAGTAATAATTATAATTATAACTGCTGTTACCCTTTATTAGATGTTTACCCTGCCGGCAACTATGCTGAGATTCACATTTATGTTCTCGTGTAATCCTTACAATAATCTTCTCAGATTATTGTGTGTGGTATTATCCTTCCCACACATTAGAACACAAGCTCTGTGCCTTAGGCCAAGGGACTTGGCTTGTCTCCTTCCCAAAAATGTACCTAGGACCCAAAACAGGATGGGCCAGTCTAGAAAAGGTGCTTGATCTATATTTGTTGGACATTTATTTTGTTTTCAAATGACGACTCTGAAACTTAGAAAAGTAACTTTCCTAAAGTTACATATAATAAGCAAAAAGTCAGAATCTAAGCCTAGGTCTGACTAAGTCTCTGCATTTTTTCCATTTTTCTTTTCTGGTTGTAATAGAATATTGGCCTTACAGTCAGGATAACTCAGCTTCTAGTTCTAGTTCTACCTCTAATTGTATGACCTTGGGCAACTGGCCATATTTCTCTGGGCTTCAACTGTCTCCTCTAAAAATTAAAGGGGTCAGAGCAGCTAATGTCCAAAATTCCTTCCAGCCCGCTGGTTCTGTGACTTCCACAGCCCTAAGGGAGCCTGCTGGGCTTGGTCTGAGTCACAGGGGAGGGCTCTCAGGAAGTAGAGCCTTGGAAGGGTCAGCTGATGGGTGGCCTGACCAAAAGCTTGGAAAATGTGGGACAAGAAGCTGCTACAGAGATAGAAAAGCCAATGGGAGGCTAGCTCTCCCCCATCAGGGAATTATTTAATTTCCTCACCCCCTGGAGCAGCAGCTGCTGATGCTATAACCCAGGATAAGGGACGTTCGCAGCTCTGAGAGTTGGCAGCTTACTGCTTTCAGAGCCTTGTGACCATACTAGTTAGGTGTGGGGGACCAGTGATCTCTGGTGATTAGAGCTAGCTGACTTTCAGGGACTATAAGATGACAAATACAAATACTAATTCCAGCCATATTCACAAAATCCTTTCAATTAAAATTTCATTTTCAACTTAGCTTTTAAACTCTCTTGCTCAGTAAGGTTCAGCTATTTAAAACACAGGGGCCCAGAAGAATGAACTTTAAAACAAGCATGTAGTTGTTCTATATGATGTGCTGTGTTAAAGCTGCCCGGTATCAGATTTAACAAAGTTGTACTGCCTCAGCTTTAGTACTACTATTAAGAATAATTTGTGTATGTTTGTACAGGCTTATTCCCAAAGGATCACATTGTTTTCTTCCCTGGAACTCCAAAGCCTCGGCTCACATGCAAAGATGCTTTGACATCTCTCTTCCATCCCCACCCCAGCTGTCTTTGTTCAGTGAAGAAGGCTTTGTTGCGTAAGACCAGAGACCCTTAACCTTCTGAGGAGACAGGGCCTCTTTCGAAATCTGGCAAAAGCTGTGGATTATCTCTACTTCTACCCTTCCGCTCCTAAGTCACGTGGACACATCCACAATAAAAATTAAATATACCTTCAAGTGGTTTGGAACCCCCTAAGGAAATCAATAGAGGTCTCTAATGTTAGGTTAAACCCTAGGTTATTTCAACACATGGTGCTAGAATAATTAGACATCCTTATACAAATTTAAAAAAAAATTGAACCTTGACCCTTATCTCCCACCTTCTCTAAACATTGACTCAAAATCAACCATAGACCCAAAACTAAGCGCTGAAACTATAAAACTTGTAGAAGATAATATAGGAGAAAGGGTAAAGTTTGATCTATAAAAGATAAAAGTGATAAACTGGACTTCATCAAACTGAAATCTTGTACTTGTTGGAAGACACTGTTAAGAAAATAAAAAGACAAGCCACAAACTGAGGGAAAATATTTTCAAAGCACCCATCTCTGTCCTCCTCTTAAGAAACTCCTCCAAAGTCCTGCCCAATTGCTTGTTAACCCTTCACTTTATATCAAACTGGAAAGGTTTAGGCCGGCACCTTGTAGGTGGGCATCACCCTGACTGCAGGTGGTAACCAAGCACATCCACAAGTCTGATCCTGTGTACAGCGATGTCCTCTGCCCTGGAGCTCCATCTATACCCCAGGTAAGCGAACACCTGTGCCAATCTGGAACGTGCAGACTGCAGAGAAAGTTGTGCAGAGAAGAGACCACCACGGGTGGAGCTGTCTGCAAGGTGTGTGGAGGGGATGGCCCTGAATTGTCCCAAGGGTAGAGTTGTCTGCAAGAAGTGTGGAGGAGATGGCCCTGGATTGGCCCTCACAGCAAGTGATTTCAGGAAACAGAGGGAAGGAGAAAAGACTTTGAACTCACAGCAGAGCAACAGTCTGTTGGGTGCTGCCCTCAAGGGCTCAGAAAGTGATACCCCTAACTGTGGCAGCAGGGGTGTGCTGAGAAGTGCGCGTTTAGGTTGGGGTGATCCACGTCAAGCAAATCCTGAAACCCAGACAGACACAGAGCTTTGGGTTTGAAGACAAAGCAGGTTCTCCTTCTGGAGTCACAGGGTGATGTGATGAACAGTTGATTCATTCAAGCCCACTGCTTTTCCTCCACACAGGCCCCTGTCATTGACTCTTTCCATTCTCACCTTAGAGGAAGATACTCTCACAATTTCAGGAGAGGAACATCCTCTTGCTTGCCAGTCACAGGCTTTGGTAACTGTCCACCAAGGCTTTTTACACAGAACCAGAGGACAAAAGCCATCAGAATTGGCATCCAGGGCACACCCTGTGTGATGGGGCTAAAAACTGCTGGTGAACCTGCCCTTGTCTTCTGATGCCTCCCACTGGGCTGCTGCCCAGCTCCCACTGTCTCCATCATCATTTCTCTTCTGCTGCAAATATCCTTAGGGCAGCTGCTGTCTTTCTTGTCACTGCTTAATATTCACTTCAACCAGGAAAAGATGCTGGAAATGAACCAGAATCCAGTGTGACGTGACCTTGACAAGGACGCTGCAGGGCCCCCTGGGAAGATTAGTCTACCTCACTGTATGCGTGGTTGACGAGGGCCTGGGCAGGGGCATGGGGGACACTGGTGGGGTCTGACATAATGACCCCAGCATGAAATGGCAGCTGAATGGGGTGAGAAAAGGGAGGGGAGGGCCGACATTGGAAATTCACAAGGTCAAGGGGCAGGTCTGAATGAGATAATGGGGAGTTACTGATAGTCCTGGGAAGACAGCCTTGTCACCAGCTGATGCCATGCCCACACCTAGCCACCCCCCCAGACCATCCTAAGGATGGGTTTAGGGTGACGTGCTGTTCGTCCTGGATTGTCTTCTCCAGATCTTTCATAGCATTAGCTCGCCTTAGCAAGCAAAGCTAAAGAAAAGAAAGGAAGCCATGTTTATGGCAAAGGTAGCTGCTTTTGTGTGAAAATCATGGAATTAAACAAGGTGGTTTGGAAGGCTGTTCAAGGCTCCCCTTCCCTCATAGCAAAGCATCAGCAGGGAGACTTTGCCTCATGCTTTCCTCACATGCATGTGTCTGTCTCTGGGTTGCCATGGTGACGCTATATATGTTTACATGGCTGGAAGGATCCAGAGATGGAAAACGAAGCCAGGGCAGACCAGAGCAGGGAGCACGGCAGGAATTCCTCTCTGATCCTCTGCAGGCAATCAGCTAACAGAAAGCTAACATGCCCTCTGAGGTTCGTCATCAAACCTGCTACAGCCAACAGCTCAAGGAAAAAAATCATAATCCACAACAGTTACTCCTAGGACTGGTGACGAAAACCCATTTTCCCCAAGCAGAGTTTTAGCAGGTAGAGATCTTACTGAGACTCCTCAGGCCCCAAAGGTGCCAGCCCAGAAAAGTGGGTCAGTGTAGGGACCCACCTTGTCCTAGGATGTGCTCTGTGATGTCACACCTGACATTTCTTGTCTGTGCTGCATGAGTTTGGGGAGCAAAGTTCTCAACATCTTAGTTAGTTGGGACCTGAACCTCACACTGATTCTCCCACAGAGGATAGCTCTGAGGGATGCTCTGGGCAATTCCTCAGTTGACCACTTCTTTTCTTCCAGATCACCTCCCAACCATCCCTCAAATTGAGGAAGCCATAAACCAGATCACATGGAGGGTTCTGACCAGCATACACCCAATGTGGGGTTAATGTTCCTATAGATGAAACCCATTTTTAGGCAAACTACATGAACATATCTACAAGGTTTGACAGTTAAGTTTGTGAACTCATCCTAGAAAAGTGCTACACACCTAACTGCTGAGGGTCACTATGGTCACCCTCAAAGTGCTCCCCATGGAAGCCAGAGATGCTGTGGAATAATTTACAATGCACAGAAGAGACCTCAACCAAAAAAGCCTCATCTAGCCCCCAAATATCAAGAAACTCTAGAGAGAGACAGGACCATATGGCAGCACACAGTGAGGCTTCTCTCCAAGTCCCAAGGGATCAGGGAAGGCTTATCAGATGGAGTCACGTGTACACCGAATTGTACAGAAGAATTAGGAAGAAACATAACTAGGAAAGAAGATCCCAAGCAGAAGATACCTCTTAGGCCAAGCCTGGAGACAAGAGCTTACAGAACACAAATGGAGTAGACATTCTCTTGCACACCCTTCCCTTACAGTAACTCATCTGCTAAACAATTGGTGCCCATAGCACACTTGAGCATATGTGGGTGGTGAGTCTGTGAACTTCTACTCCTGCCAGATAATATAGAGCAGTGTTTTTCAACCTTATTTATCTCACAGCACACTTGAACCTATAGTTAACCTTCCATGGCACACTTAAATTATGATGATCAAAAAAAAGTTAAAAAATAATCTTTAAACATTTTTGCGGCACATCAGCTGAAAATCACTGACTTAGCTGTTTATCACAGGTCAGTTGTATTGGTTCCCAAAGCCAGTTATGCCAGTCTTAATGTTATTTTTATTATACAATTTAATTATATCAGGGGTGAAAAACCTTCAGCTTCTAGGCCACATGTGACCTTGTAGGTCCTTAAGCACAGCCTTTTGACCGAATCCAAATTTTACAGAATCTTGTTGTTTTTACTAATACATTTTTGTTCATCTTTTATACTTTTATTTTATTTTTTAAATGAGCATATATAAAATAACAAATAATAAAATAAGTTTCAACAAAATAATCCTCCCAGATTGACGGGCACAATTAGCACATTAGTAAGCTATAAGGAGCTAAAATGGTGGCTGCTACACTCATGGTTTAGTTCTAACTTTTCCCACCTGCCTAGTTCCACTACTATGTGAGGCTGGTTAGCAAGAGATTTGTCAGAGTTTAGTGCTTGGGGGGTTGAGTTCAGCTTTTGGCAACAGTGTACTGTTTTTCTGTTTAAAGTGGAATTTCTGAAATTGTACAGCTCCAACAATATTTTTTTAATTCTGTCTGCTTTACAGCCCATCATGTTAAAGAAGACCAAGAGAACAATGGAGGAAGAAAATAGATTTTTTAGTGAAGATTGAGAACTGCAATATTTTTCTGCTAAAGATGATTTGATTGCTTTGTGATATTGCGATATCCACAGTAATGAAATTCAATGCGCATCAGCATTACAACACTCATATAGACCACAAGTATTTTAAATTAGAGAGGTGCAAATGGTCATATTGCAGAAATTTGAAAATGCAAAGCAAAACCAAACACAATTCTTTCAAGGAACAATGAGACCTAGAAATAATGCCACTGAGGGGACTTACAAAGTAGCTTACATACTCAGGAAGGGAAGCCACTGGGTGATATGGAAACAGTGAATGAATGCACTGTTGGAGATGTAGGATGCTTAGGCTCCAACAATGTTTCAAAGTACAAACAGCTGCCTCTTTCAAGGAGAGCCATAGCTGATAAGCAGTATGAATTAGCCTTCAACTTAACAGAACAACTTGATGTAATAGTACTTCAAAATATATATTTTTTGATCGCTTCACATGGATCAACTGACTCAGTGCAGGTTTTACATTTCCTTTGACTCATAACAAATTTTCTTTCTAAGAACAGTTACTTGCTCTGGGCACTCTTGTGAAAAGAACACAGGGAACAGATACCTTCAACAACTTTCAAGATAAATATTGTGAAGTTGGCCTAAATTTGATAAATTTAGTGAGTATATGTACAAACGGTGCACCTTCCATGACAGGAAAACATGAAGGATTTATTGCACAGATTTTTTTTTTCTTTTGTAAAGACAGTCTCACTTTATTGCCCTCGGTAGAGTGCCATGGTGTCACGCAGCTCACAGCAACCTCCAACTCCTGAGCTTAGGCGATTCTCTTGCCCCAGCCTCCCGAGTAGCTGGGACTACAGGAGCCCACCACAACACCCTACTATTTTTTTGTTGTTGTTGCAGTTTGGCCAGGGCCAGGTTTGAACCCACCACCACCCTCAGTATATGGGGCCAGCACCCTACCCACTGAGCCACAGGCACCACTCTGTTGCACAGATTTAAAAAGAGTATTAATAGATCCAGATGTCCTCATTCCTTTTCATTGTATCTTGTATCAGCAAAACCTCTGTGCTAAATCTACTATTTTGAGTGACACTTTCCAACGTGTTATAAATATAGTTAACTATATTTGTGCAAATGTAACATGGCATAATCAGTTTCATAACATGCTAATGTTAAACAATGAGGTATTCAAGGAAGTAATTTGCCCCATGTTGGTTATCACAAGAGACAGCTGTTAGCCAAAATTTTATCTCTGTGAGAACGTATAGTTAAGTTTTACTTTACTAGTGGTATTTTACATTGGTACAATTGCTTGGGAAAACATTTTGGCACTCTCTTGTAAGGCTTACACAATAATTCTACTCCTAGGTAACACCCTAGAGAAACTCTTGAATATGTGCACCAGGAGATATATTCCCAGATGATTCTGGTACCATTGTTCATAATAGCACCATACTAGAAGCAAACTAAGGACCTAAAGGGTCAACCACAGAATGGATCAACAATACTATATTCCTGAAAAGGATTATAATAAACCATTTAAATAGAATGAATTGCACATACATGCGACAACATGAAGAAATCTTGAGAACACAGTGTGAAGTGCAAGAAAAACCTGCCAAAAGACTTTGATCTACATATTATTTTAACAAACCAAAAATTAAGCAAAACTGAGTAAAATTCAACTATGTATGCATGTACTTGGGATAAAATAAAAAAAAACAAAGGAATAATAAAGAAAATTCACAATCATGGTTCTACCTGGGGGAGAAGAAAGGCAGGACAAGGGATGGGGTTAGAGCACAAGTTGGGGTGGATATGAGATACCTATCCTTCAGTGGAGTGGTGGGTTCGTGAGTGTGCATTATACTATGATACTATATCTAATAACCTACAAGTGTCATAAACATTCTTCTGTGTTAATCAAATAGTATGTTAAAATTAATATAGAAAAATAAAAAAAACATTCTTAGAATGAAGAACCCTGCACCCTGAATGAGGCTGAACCCTGAGCTCACCCCCTGCATGGTCCCCAGCCCTGCACATCAGAGAGACAAGGGGCCTCTCTGCATCCCCACTCACTACCCATGGATGCCTGGTTGCACCTGTTTCACAGAAGGGTGGCCCACTTCATCCGAACATGCCATATCCATGAATATACAGCCCTACAGCCAGGGAGATTTTTCCTGCCTGCATTGTACTCCATTTCTTGACCACAGGAAGGGTTTTCTTTATCCTAGAGATGGTTAGAACCATTGGTTTATGACTCCATTATTAAGTAAGGTAATAACACTTTAAGAAGTCATAGTTCAATCTCTGACCCAGCTAGCTCCCAACCAAGGGAGCTCCATAAAATGAACGAGGTGGTAGAAGCCCACTGCTGGGGAAAAGTCTGCTTTAAGCTGTAAGGGAAAGGCTGGAAGAAGCCTCCATTAGCCAATAGCCACCAGCCATGCCACCCTCAGCCCTTAGATCACTGTTACCCACACATTCTTAATAACTCCGTCCATGCAATGTCTGCAACAAAACTGCCTCTAAAAATAGTTTTATATGAAGGAGGAAGAGGGAGCCAGGAGAAGGAGGAGGAATAGGGAGCAAGGAAGGAGAGAAGAGGAAGGACCTGCACATCCTCACAGAAGTGGTGGCTGTCATCTGGCCCATTCTGCAGGATCTGCGCTCACACCAGTTTATGGAAATCACATGGGGCAGAAGCTCCCATGGACCCTCCTGCTCGCTGTGTAAGCCCCAGTGCACTTTGTAACAAAGGAAACAGGAGAGAGATTTTCCTCCTCAGGGCTAACTCAGATCTCAATACAGTCAGCATTCTTTACCACCGCCTCTGTGATCTGAGTAGGATTTCATAAAATCCATGCTCACAGGCACCTGCAACTTTGTCTCTAGAAAGATGATGAGTGGGGATGGCCTTCTAAAGGGGCCCAGCTCATTTCAAACACATACGAAAGCCATTTGGCCTACAAAACACCTCAGCGTTCTTCTAGCACTCACTGAATGGCAGCTTTTAAACATCCCTGTTCTGAGGGTTTAGGATGTAATAGGAAAAATAGATCTATTTCGAAAAGGCCTCAACCATCAAGCACGGCACACTATCTGGGCCAATCCAAAATTTGCCTCTTTAAAAGACATAAGTTGGGGTTCTTGGGCTTGCCATGTCAATATGGTAGCCTAAACATAACAGGGTAAGGTACTACAGTCAGTAGCCAAAGAAATGCTGGTAATATCCAAACCATAGCACCTTGTCTACAGAGAAATAAAATACAGTCTTAAGACTCTGCTTCATTTGTAAAGGGTCTCGGAGCCAATCAGGACCTTCTTCTGGGTAAATCCAGGGGGAATGCACAGCCTCTTCCATCCAGAAGAAGGGGTCCCAGGTGAAAGGGGGAGGGTGCTCATCAGGGTCAGCTTTAATAGCTGCCCTGGCTTTCCTTCCCAAGAAGAACTCAACCTCTGCAGTCATAGACCAAGGGAATCATGCTAGGCTTTTCCTACTTTTGCTTTTACTGATATAGAACAATTGTAATTTCTTAGTTAAATAGTAGAAAGGTAATAGCATCTACAAAAAAAATTTATTGAAAAATGCAGGAGAAACACATACCCAGCTCCTTCCTCTCTGCCTGGAGCCTTCCCCTGGGCAGCCTGCCCAGCTTTTTCTCTTGGCTTTTCCCCAAGACACCCCCTCTCAGATCACATGGAGGGATTTCCCTGCCTGACCCTGGCTGCTGGCGCACCACAGCCCAGACCCCTGCTCTTCAAGCTGTTTAATAAAGTTAAGAAAGAATATGTAAAGGTAAGCATTTTTTATCATTATTATCCCAAGTAAAGAACCCTGCTTAACTATTCCCTGACATCTGATTGATTTCTAGTCTTAGTTTTAAATTGCCTTTGCAGAACATAAATTTCTCTCCAGGCCCACATCACCAAAGTGTATTTCATGGAACACTAGCCTGACAAAACTCTCCTAAAAACAGAGAGCCCATGATTTGAATATTTATATTCTCTTGCATAATACATGCTCCTCCCAGGGTTTCTTGTGGTTATTTTTATTGTAACTTCTCACAAAGCCAGTTGTACTGAATTTCACCTTTTTCCATGATACCTCTTAGCAGAAGAGCTTGGAGAATACACGGTAGACAATGCTTTTCTAAGTTTATCTTTGAAGTGAGATTGCACGGTAGGAAAATTCAAATCCTTACTTATTTTAGAAAATGATTGTGATGTGTAAACATGCTGGGCTAGGTACCTGTCCATGACCTTTAACAGCAGAGTCTGCTCATTAGGCTCCTGGTCACATGGCAATTGCACTGACACCACCTGGCCAGCAAACTACCCCTAGAGCATCCCTTCAGCCCATCCTCGGAGGACATTCACAAGGTTCCTCCTCAACGTGGGTGAAGCACGTGCTCAAAGAATTTCTTATAACCTCTGTTACGCCTTCCTTTTTTTCCTTCCAGTAGTTGAGTTGTTTTTTTTTTCTTTTATTCACTTAATGAATCAATATAAATAAAATGAGATAACAAAAGTAAAAAAATAAAATAAAATGAGCTATCATTAGCTATCTATGGTTGGGTCCTAGAGTACCTATATGTATTACTTTTTAAGAAACTGCCAAATTGTTTCCAAAGAGGATATATATTTTACATTCCCCCCAGCCCCGTGTGAGAGATACGGTTTCTCCACATCTTTACCTACTCTAGGTACAGTCAGGCTCTTTAACATTAGACATTCTGATGGGAGTGTAGTTGTATCTCACTATGGTTTTCACTTGTATTTTCATTTCCCAGATAATAAAAAATGTCTAACAGCTTTTCACGTGTCTATTTGCCACCTGCTTATCTTCTTTGGTGAAGCCTCTATTAAAATCATTTGTCCATTTTTAATGGAATTATTTCTTATCATAGAGATTTTATGTATTCTAAATACATAACTGTGCAAACTTACAAGGTTTGCAAACATTTTTTCTCTGCCAAGGGCCTTTTTTTTTTCATCCCATAGCAGTGTGTTAAAGATTAGAAGTTCTCAATTTTGATGAAACCCAATTTGACAATTTTTCTTTCATGAATCATGCTTTTGTTGTTTTATCTAAGAAATCTTTGTCTAGCTCAAGTTTTTAAAGATATGTCTCCCAACTTTACTCCTAGATGTGTTATAGTTGCTGATTTTACACTTGGGTCTAGTGATTAATTTTAACTCACAGCTCAGACCCCTGCAGTTAAAGCTGTTTAATAAAGTTAATAAAGAATATGTAAAGGTAAGCATTTTATCATTATTATCCCAAGCAGAGAGTTAATTTTGCATGTGGTGCAAGGTATGAATCACAGTTCTTTTCTTTTTTATTTTTTAATATAGGCAACATTGTTCTAGGACCATTTGTTAAGAGACCGTTCTTTCTTCACTAGATTGCCTCTGCACCTTTGTCAAGAGACAATTGACAGTTTCCAATTTCTGATCCCGCCTATAAGGGGCTTCGAAGCCATCACTCCCTTCCTCATAACAAGAAAAATGTTGAACAAATTAACAATCAACAACTCTTCTTAGATTAATCAGAGAACTGAAGTCAGAGGGCATGCCACTACCCCAAAAAACTGGAACATAAGATAGATACAGAGTCTCTGGACCCTCTAGGACTTGAAGGACAACTGATGACTAACAGCTGGAGACCAGCTTGAGCGACAAAAGCTCCAAGCAGCCCATTCTCAGGAGACCCTCCACATTTTCATGAGTTTCACCTCCAGCAGCCCCTCCAGGTTCTCAGGGTGAAATCAAAAAAACTCTCCCATGTTCCCAGCAAGGAGAGGGGAGTAATCATTAGAAATAGGGCCTGAGAGACTCTGCTCCTTAACAAAGGCCTGCCTCCGAGGGAAACTATTCTACCTAACTGGCTAGAGTTTTATCAGATCTGACTGGTAGGAAGGGATGTATATGCCTCAGACCAGCTCCCTGTACAAGTCCTTGTGCAGAAAGAAAAATAAAATACAGAGCTCTGGCCTCCTCTAGCCTTCTTGTCTGTCCTAAGGGGAAGAGTGGGTCATGCCTGTACTCCCAGCGCTTTGGAAGGCCAAAGAGGGAGGATCACTTGAGTCTAGGCATTCAAGACCAGCATGGGTAACATAATAAAACCCTGTCTCTACAAAAAACTTAAAAATTAACCAGAAATGGCAGCTCTTGCATATAGTCCTAACTACTATGGAGGGTGTGGTGGGAGGATTGCTTGAGCCAAAAAGTTAAAGCGTTGGAGGTTGCGGTGAGCTGCCATCGCACTCTCCATCCTGGGCAATACAAAAAAAAGTGAAATCTGTACTTTCTACCTAAAAAATAAGGTCTATTAATAAATAAAATTTAGAACTCAATTGACCACATATGCCATGCATGTGTGGGTCTGTTTCTGAAGTCCATTACATTGATCTACTGTCTACCTTGAGTTCAATGCTGTATCTTAACTTCAGAATCATCCTTAAAGTGTGTGCAGGACTTGCTTCAAGGTTGCTCCTCTTTTTCAACAACTATTATAGGTCCTTTATATTTCCACATTAATTTTAAAATCAGCTTGAAATTCTCCATATGAAAAGCCTGCCAGCATTTTGCTTGGGATTTCGTTGCCTCTCTAAGTCAGTGTGGGGGGAACTGACTGAGTATAGACGAGTGACCCGTCCATGAGCTAGATAGATGGTCACTTCGTCACTTTGTCCCCTTTCATTTTTACCCAGCACTGTTCTGTGTTTTCAGCAGACATCTTGTACATCATTTGTCAGATTTGCCCCTAAGTATTTCATATTTTGTGATTCCATCATAAATGGTGTTCTTATTTTTTTTCTATTGTTAGTATATAAAAACATAGTTGATTTTTAACATTGATCTTACCTTCCAGGCCCTAAGGCTAATAACTGATAAAAATAGCCTGATTAATACTAGTAGCTTTTTCATAAATTGTGTGGGATTTCCTATGTAGACAATCATGTCTTCTGCAAATAAAGGCAGTTTATGCATTCTTTGCAGTCTTGCTACTTTTTCTTTTTTCTTGCTTAATTGTATTAGCTAAGACAAGTACAGTACAAGGTTGAATAAAAGTGGTAAGAGCAGACGTCCTTTCTTGTTGTTTATCTTGAAAGAAAACATTGAGTTGTTTCACCATTAAGTATAATGTTGGTTTTTGTAGATGCCCTTGATCAGATTGAAGAGTTTCTTTCTATTCCTAGTTTGCTTAGAATTTTTATCATAGATGTTAAGTTTTATAAAATGATTTTTCTGCATCTTTGGGAAACCTCATATAATTATTTAATCTGTTAATAACATGGAATTTTAAATGTTAAACTGCCTTTATTCCTGGGATAAACTCTATTGAATCATGAAGTTTTCCCCTCTTTATATATTGTTAGATTGAATTTTGCAAAAATCATGTTAAGCATTTTTGCCTCTATTGTTTAGGAAGACTATTGGTCCAGAAACTTTCCTTATAATATCTTTGCCCAGTTTGGGTATCAAACTAACATTGACTTTGTAGAAGTAATTGTAAAGATTCCTTCCTCTTCTCTTTACTAAAAGAGTTTGGGTAGAATAGGTATTTCTTTCTTTCTTTATTTGAATATTGGGTATAATTATTTGGTATTTATTTGTTTATTTGAATATTTGGTATAATTCCCCCAAATTCTGGTAGTTCAAACACATCTATGTCTGTGGTGTTCTTTGTGTGATGACTTTAGCTACAAACTCAATTTTAAAAATAGGTACAAGGCTGTTTAAGTTATTTTTATTTAAGTGAGCTTTGGTCATTTCTATCTTTCAAGAAATTTGCCCATTTCATCTGAGCTGTTAATTCATCAACATGAAATTGTTCATAATATTGTCCCACTGTCCTTTAAGTATCTATAGGAGCTAGTGTGGTGTCATCTCTCTCATTCCTGATGTTGGTGTACTCATTCTCTCTCTCTGTGTGTGTGTGTCTCTCTCTCTCCCTCCCTCTGTCCCCCCTCCCTCTCTCTCCCTCCCCCTCTTTTGTTTCATTGGTTATCTTTATAGTTTTCTACTTTCTATTTCGTTGTTTTCCATTCTGATCGTTATTATTTCATTCCTTCAGGTTTAATTTGTTCTTCTTTTTCTAGTTTCTTAAGGTAGAAGCTGAGATCATTGATTGAAAACCTTTCTTCTTTTCTAATACATGTGCTACTGCTATCAATGTCCCTCAAAGTATTGATTCAAATGAAACCTAGAAGTTTTGACATTTTGCGTTTTTTTTTAATGTAGTTCAAAATACTTGTTAATCTTCCTTTTGATATATTTTTACCCATAGATTATTTAGAGGTCTATAATTTAATTTTCAAATACTTGGGAAGTTTTTGGAAAACTTTCTGTTACTGATTTTCAATTTGATTTAACTTATTTTGTTTTATAGCCCAGAATATGGCATATCTCAGTAAATATTTTATGTATACTTGAGGTGTATTCTGCTATTGTTGAACAGAATGTTCTTTAAATATAAATTTTAAGGCCAAGTTGATTGATAATGTTTTTAAGTCTTCTTTATCTTTAGTGATTTTATGCCTATTTGTCTGTCAATTATTAGCAGATGGGGTGCTGAAATCTCTGACTATAATTTTGGATTTGAATATTTCTCCTATAGGTCTATCAGTTTTTACTTCATTATTCTAAAGCTCTACTAGACATGTATAAACATTGAGATTTATGATGTCCTCCTGAATTGGCCCTTTTATTATTATGAAATGATCCTCTTTATCCTAGGTAATATTCTTTTTGTTGATATGTATGTTGATCTGATAGTAATAGAGCTCTCTGGCATTCTTGCAATTAGTGTTAGCATATCTTTCCCCATTTTTTTAATTTTAATGTTTGTGTTTTATATTTAATATGAGTTTCTTTTAAAAAGCATCAACCTCTGTCTCATTTTTCATGCAACCTATTATTCTGAGCCCTTGAGTTAAAGTATTTAGATCATTTATGTTTAATGTAATTATGTGGTTAGATTTCAATTTATTTGTTTTCTTTTTGTCCCACTTCTACCTTTCTTTGGATTGACTATATGTAATCATTTTATCTCCTTTCTTTGTTTTATAATTTTCTATTATACTTATAAGTTGTATTTAGAGTTTACAATACACATTTTTAATGTATTGAAGTCTACCTGTAAATGATACTATTATAGATGACTTCATGCCTAGTACAAGAACTTTGCAGCAATTGTTTTCTATCTCTCCCCTCCCATCTTAAGGCTATGGTTGTTACACCTCTTCTACATGTTGTAAACCCCAAACTACAGCACTCTTGTTTTTTACTTAAACAGTCCATTATGTTTAAATATAGCTAAATAATTTAAAGTAGTCCTTAAACTTACCATTTCCTATGCTATTCATTCTTTTGTGGAGATTTGGGTTTCTATCTAGCAACATTTTTCTTCCACTCAAAAGACTTCCTTTACATTTCTTATAAGACTGGTCTGGTCTGCTGGCAATGACATTTTTTTTTTTTTTTAGCTTTTGTATATCTGAAAACATTAGCATTTTATCATAATTACTGAAATATTTTTTGCTGAGTAAAGAGTTCTAGACAGGTTGTTTATTCCTTTCATACTTCAAAGATGCTGTTCCACCGTCTTCTCATTAGCATTGTTTCCAGAAGAAAGTCTGTTATTTTTACTCTGTTCCTTTGTAAAGAACTTGTTCCTTTATATGTAATGTGCCTTTTTCCACTGGTTGCTTTTAGGATTTTCTTTTTATAGCTGGTTTTAAATAGTTCGATGCTAATATTTTATATGTAATTTTCTTCGTGTGACTTGTGCTTAGGGTTTGTTGAATTTCTTGGATCTGTGGATTTGTGGTTTTCATCAAATTCAGGAAAAAAGTCATTATTTAATTTTTTGTGTGTGCATTCCTTCACCACTTTATGAGCAACTCCATTATGTAGCTATTTGGCCTCTTAAGTTGTCCCACAGTTCACTTTGATTTTGAACAGTTTCTATTATTAGAGTTTTAAGTTTCTAATTTTTTCCTTCCAGAGACTATATCTGTCCTCAATCCCATCTAGCGTACTTTTTAATCTCAGATATTACAACTTTCATTTCTAGAAGTTGGATTTGAGTCCTTTTCATATTTTTCTTATCTCTACTTCACACATTCTAGCTTTTACCACCTTTTTGAGCATATACAATAGAGTAGTAATTACTGCTTTAATGTATTTTACATTAATTCTGTCATCCATGTCATTTCTGTGTCAACTTCAATCGACTTTTTTTCTCATTATGCTCATTATGGTCCATATTTTTCTGCTTCTTTGCATGCTTCATTATTTGTTCATGAATGCCAGACATTGTGACTTTTATCTTATTGTGTGTTAGATAGTTTCATATCTTATAAAGTATGATATAAGAATTCTTAAATCTGAATAGAATGTGGCTAAGTTACTTGAAGACAGTTTGATCCTTTTAGGACTTGCTTCCAACTTTGTTAGTTGGGACCAGAGCTGCATTTAGTCTAGGGATAATCTTCCCCACTACTGAGGAAAGACACTTCTTAGAATTCTAACTGATGCCCCTTTAATCATGAGGTTTTCAGTCATTGCTATTGAGAACAGAACTCCTATAGCATTCAGCTACAGTTTCCTAATTTCAAAGCAAATTTTCCCCACCCTTGGATAATTTCTCCATATGCATGGTCTGATTAGTGCTCAGCTTTGTACTTGACAGGAATCCTCTGAAGATTCTGGAATTCTCTCTGCATATTTCTCCCCTGTGGAGATCTTTCATGAGAATTCTAGCTGCCTTGGCTTCTCTAGACTCCGAGCTTCATCTCCCCAGTTCAGTGAAACAACTGGGCTCTGCCTGGGTTCTTATGTGCATTGCAACCTGAAAACTTTTTCCAGATAAGAAGTGAGGGAAATCATAGGGCTCCCCTCATTTTTTTTCCTACATCTAATAACCACTCTCAATTATTACTTGATGACCAACATTCTGAGTGTCATTGTTCCATACGTTTTGTCCAGTTTCTGTTTTGTCAAGTGTGTGGGTAAATACAGTCCTTGTCCTCCATCTTGACTGAATTGGAAGCCCCTTATTTACTTTTGTATCTCAACTCTTTAAGGGCCTCCTTCCTTCTCTTGTCAGAGCAAGTCTGGTGTCCCCAGCTACATATATCACAGGAGCCTGAATTTTTCTGAATTTTTCCTTCGGCAGTGATTAAATAATTTGTGTACATTATATATTTGCAACAAATTTCCAGACTCCCTTTCCCCATTAGAGGGCGACTAGAAACAAAATAATTTAATAGAGCTGGTGTCGTTCCCAAATTATAAATAGACTAACCCAGAAGGACCATTAAAACTAAGGTTACTCTAGTATGGGGCCTCCAGGTTTGATCAGAACAGAAAAAGACCTGGGGCTCTTTAGCCCACTCCTGTGGCTTTTATCCCTAAAGGACTTTTATCCCCAAAGCTCTGCCAAAACAGAAAGACTATTTTCCCTCTTGGGATTTAACTGTCTTGGCTTTTAAAAAAAGCCTGTGTTTATCTTAGTGTGGTGTCTGTAACCAACCTGACACTTTGGAACCAGCAGCAGGTCAGCAGATTTCACTGGTGGGTACAGGATCCACTTACACCTTCATTCGCAACCTGCAGCCTGAGACACTTAGAGTCAGTAAGTGTCTGCATTCATCTACTCAATGCTATTTGGAAAATTTAAAGGAAGAACATAGAACCACAACCTGTAGAAGAGAAGCATTTTTCAGAGTTTGAGGAAAGTTTGAGGGGGTGCCTGACTCAGAGACTCAAAGAAGGAATGCATGTGAATATAAAAGGGAATGTGATATCAGGACAGCCAGGTCAGAGAAGGGCGACTTTCTTGTGAAGGTCTAAGACAAAGTTTCTTCCTTTGTGCAATAAAAAAGGAAGCTCAGTATGTATGTAACTTCAACCTCTGTTTCTTCTAACTTGGGTTTTTCCTCCTGCGATCACCAAAACTCTCTCATAAATACCTCTGTACTCCATACATGTGCCACCCCTCCCCTGTGGCGCTGCTATGCAGAAGGAGGCTCCTTCGTTCCTTTCTGGGACCAAGTGAAGTGGGCAGCAGCTGTCTTCAGATGAAGGTGTTAAATCGTTTCTGGGAGTCAACAAGAACCACACAGAGATTCATAACCTTGCAGGCCTCAGAGCAGACATTTTAGAGACATACTGTAAATCCAAATCTCTTAATTATCTAGTAGTTATGGAAGACTACCCTTTGAAGGAAAAAGGAGGGTTTGCAACAACACCTGATCTACCTTTATTTAATAATTTTTTTCTTAAATAGACCATGGGTTCTGAGGGGGCAAAACTGTCTGTCTTATTTACAGTGATTTCCCCAGTTTCCATTTCAGTGTTCTGGAATGTTAGAGAAACTTAGAAAATATTGGATGGATGAATAAATCTGTTAACCAGAAAATTCTCATAGCTTCTAACAAACTTGAGCAATGAATACAACATGAAGCCCAGGTCTAGCCTTTTAGCTCTAGACCATTCCCCTCCTTTGCTAGCTAAGCTTTAGGAAACAGAACTACAAGATGAGGAGATGACACTTCATGCAAACTTAGGCACCCTTCCCAGCACATTGCTGCTTTTCTCTGCCAAATCATAAACCCTCAAGGCCCTCTTAGCTCAGTAACATCAGTGCATTTCCTTAACTCCATCTTCAGAGTTGATAACTCTAAAAGGCTGAACAAAGTACAGCAACTTAGGGAAGTCAGCATGAGGATAATGGATCCGTGTGCCCTAGAAATCTGGCACCACTGGACTGTGCTAAATTAAGTGCAAAGAACCCATCTGGTCAATTTAGTTTTAATCCCATCAAGTTTTTTGAAAAACATTTGCCAGTAGATGGGGAATGAAGGGAAAATTTAAAAATAGTATAATTAGATGTAATGCCAGAATGTGTTGTCATGAGCCATCCAAGAGCAAGGAAGGAAAATAAAGAAGAAATTGCAAATACAATTAAATAAATACACCAAAAAAAATGATAACAAACCCAAACAAGCCTTGGCCTCGGCCCCTGCATTCTTCTGGGCAATTCACTGCACTCTGCGTGCTGAGCTGCTTGGCAGGCTTTGCTTAGCTGGGTTGAGTTCAGCAGTGCTCAGGAATGTGAGCGGGAAGAGGTCACCAGGCACCTCTGGCCTGGCAGGGTGTCGCTGAGAGGCTGGAAGGGGTGGGACTGATAGAAACCAGGCAGTGCCCTGCTATCTGGGCACCCTGAGCTGCACAAGGTGTTCCTAGCCTCCAGGACACAAGCACTCAGGGCTTCTTCCCCCCAGCAAAAAATGTCTGCAGAAAGCATGTCTAGGGCTGACCTCATCTGCCTCAATTATTCTGTACCTAGTGATTTCTATTTGGTGAGTGACTTGTACTCTCTAATTCCTGAGAATATATGCTACAAATGCTTTATGTGGATGCCAGAATCTTGCATTTAACGGGGTAGCACCAAGAAGCACTAGAAATCCTTGACTTAATGTACTGGAACCACTTCAAAATTTCTTATGAGGCCAGGCCCGGAATCCCAGGATCAAACCTCCAAAGAGAGAACCAAGAAGGAGCGCCTCCATTGCTCTACCAAGAAACACACACAGGACCAGAGCCACCAGCTAAATGGGAGTCACCGCCTTCTCTCTACTTGACTTGTTCTGTACCTTGACAGAAGTATGCAGACAGAGCATTACCTACAGGACTTGTGTCTGCACAGCAATAAGCTTGACACAGCTAAAAAGAGCATCAGCCTTAGAGCCCAAGGCGTGGGTTTGCATCTAGCTTTATCACTACCTGACCCTGAGATCACAGGCAAGTCACTGTAAGTCTGTGAGTTTCGACATGCTCCTGTATAAGGCAGGATGTCATTTCTACCTTTCTAAATTATACATTGGTGTATGTTAGGTGTTATTATTGTTAAAGGCTCTTGGAAACTTACTGAACATATTCAAAGAAGGAAGTGCAACAGTCAGTGTGTCCTTGGTTCAGAGTCAGGAGAATGAGATCTGTTTCCTAGGGTGATTTGCTTCACTTGTCTACACCCCTGCTGCTTCATCAGTAAAATGAGAGGGTGAGACTAGACCTCATACCAGGCCAGGTTTATCTGAGGGCCTTTCTAATTCACTTTGACAAAACAGACTTATAATCCCAAAGACTGCATGCCCATGGCTCAGAATCTCCATGTTGTAAATCCGGGTTGGCAAACTACAACCTCCTGGGCCAAGGCCAGCCCACCACCAGTTTTTGTAAAGTAAATAAAGCTTTATTGAAACACAACCACACCCATTTGTTTACTATTATCTACAGTTGCATTCCTATTGAGTAGTAACAATAGTAACCCGTGGAAATGAAGCCTAAAATAG
The DNA here is from genome assembly GCA_963574575.1 of Galagoides demidoff. Taxonomy (NCBI): domain Eukaryota; kingdom Metazoa; phylum Chordata; class Mammalia; order Primates; family Galagidae; genus Galagoides; species Galagoides demidoff. Next base: position 37,569 of record CAUYQV010038965.1, on the reverse strand, counting down.
CGACTGTTCTACCCTTTGCAAAAAGTTTGCCATCCCCTATTCTAGATGATTGCTATATGGTTTCAATAAAATATCAAAAGAAATCTTACTGATGTTCTTTTTTTTAAGAAACGACACATGAAAAATTGATTGATAATCTGAAATATGTTTATGCTTTTATTTTACATTCTAATACACTGAATGCCTTGACATGACATCTTATAATAATAACAATAACCGACCTACTCAGTCTGGGAGAGAAAAGACATCTTTTACCTTTGATATTGTTTTTACCAGACTGTAGGCTTAAATGGTTAAGGTTTTTAGGTTATAAGAAATATAGTTTATGTGATATTCACAAGCTTCCCTTGCAAACTACATGAGAGGAGGAAAGAAAGAGCACGTTGAAAGAAATTAGTCTTGGGAGGCTGAAGCAAGAGGATCCTTGGAGCTCAGGAGTTCAAGACCAGCCGGATGAAGACCAAGACCCTCTCTCTACTAAAAATACAAAAAATAGACAGACACTGTGGCAGGCACCTGTAGTCCCAATGACTAGGGAGGCTGAGGCACCAGGATCACTTGAACCCAGGAGCTTGAGGTTGCTGTGAGCTAGGCTGAGGCCACGGCACTCTAGCCTGGACAACAGAGTGAGACTCTTTTGAAAGAAAGGAAAGAAGGAAGGAAGCAAGAAAGGAAGGGAGGGAGGGAATCTTTCCACTGACAAACCAACTACAGCGTGCAGTGGAAATGCTGTAACATCTTCTAGGTCACCTCACCCCCATTCACAGGAGAACCAGAGCTCACCTCCCTCCCACTCCCACTCAGCTCCCCTAAACCCAACAAAAAAACAAGGTGCTGGACACAGAGCTCAACAGAAAGAAGGAAAGAAGGAAAAGAAGCACATTCTTAAAGCATCTGAGTCTCTAGAATTTGCAAGGCACAAGAGTGAGCTGGAGAGGGGAGACGAGTTCCAGGAAAGAGCTGCACTCCCCATCCCCACCCCACCCTGCACAGACTTTGGACACTGGAGTTTGAAACAAGAAGGAAATGGGATTATAGAAAGAGGGAGAAGGGTAGGAAATGAAGGCACGGCCATCCAGGTGTCTACTCTGAGCAGTTGGTAGTCAGGCTCTCCCAAGTAGCTCAGTCACCCTGTGCTAGTCACTCTGTGCCTCTGTGTGTAGACCATGTGCACACAGTTGACTTTGCAGCTCACATGCCCAAGGGAGGTGTTCCTTCCATGCCAGTTATCTGTTACTGTATGACAAGCCATCACAATTATTTGTTAGCTCACAAATTCATACATAATTAAGTTCAGCTGAGCAGTTCTTCTCCTGGTCTCTTCTGAATCATTCACTCATCCAACCATAGTCCACTGGAGGAGCTGGGCATGGACTAGTCTAAGATGGCACGGCCTGCCCAGGTGGTTGTTAGGGAGAGCTGTGCCTAAAGTACACGTCTCTGGCATGCTCCATGGTGAAGAAGGGTTTCCAACAGCAAGAGAAGACAGAGCCCAGTGCACAAGCATCCTACAAGTCTCAGCTCACATCACATTTGCTAACAGCACATTCACCAATGCAAGTTGTCTGGCCAAGCCCAGATTCACGGAGTGAAACGTGAGCTCCCACCTCACAGTGGGAGAAGCAGCAAGCTCACAGGGCCGGGTCTTAGTGGGGTAGGAGGAATCTGTGGTCACATTTCACAATCTGTCACGCCACCCTAGTTCTGTGTTCACAGAGGATGAAGTGGACATGGGAGCGTATCATGTTTCTGCCGTGTTAAGCTGTGAGGCATCAGAAGAAGGACACTGGTATTTGGAGTGAGTCAGAGAGACTTGAGATCAAAGCTTCACTTCCTTGTTTACTTACTATGTGACGCTGGACCCACCGTGCAACTTCTCTGAGTGCAACTTACTTGTCTGTAAAGTGTGACAGTGTTATCTATTGCCAACGGCAAAGTGCCCAACGCCTGCCATAGAGGCCATGGCGAGATCCAGCCTTTACCTGCAGATGTCTGCGCCTCTGCAGGTGAGCGTGCTGCCCAGCTAGCAGCTATGGGGATGGGAGTGCATGGGGTTGGCTTTTCTGAGCCCTGAGTTTAGTGTCTGGCAAATAACAACACAGTAATCCCCAACATGCAGCATCTCACATCAAAAACCACAGCTGTTTGGGCTATGCAGGCCCCCAGACCTCAATCTCTCTAAGTGGTGGTGACTCGTACAGTCCTAGGAAGGAGAGAAACTGCATGATCATGCCCTGACCTTCTCCCCTGTGCAGCTGGACAGAACAGGTAGCCAGAAGGAAGGGAGTCTGGCGGAGGGAGAGGTTTGACCCATCCAGGGGCTTGAGCACAGATGTTCAGCTTGAGAGCTAAGCAGAAGGAAGGCACATACAGGGCTCAGGATAGGCAGAGGTGAAGGTAACAGAATATGCCCAAGTTTGAGAAGGCAGGTGCAGGACCTGTCCTCACACACAGTATCACTCCCATGCACCACAGAACTGGATTTGGGGAGGGGTCTTCATGGCTTGCTTGTGGCAGCCAGTTGAGAACCCCAAGACCATTCCACAGCCAGGGTGTAAATGTACTTGCTGGCAAGAGGCACACTCATAGCTAAAGTGCTTCAGGACATTAGGAGAATATGTTTATGTAAAGCTCACTGTGGTTCTTGGACGCAAAACTAGGGCCTTAAAATGGCATGTTTGTAATAGGGGTTATAGGCCTTGTTGCATCAATAACCAAGATCCAGGGGACATTAGGCACAAGGATTTCTCAATAAGTATACCAGAGGTGCTCCCTCTAATGTTCTCAAAAATGCTAGAAGTTTGAATGGAGAAAGTCAGTAGCCCAGATTGTTAAAGTGGGCCAGGTGAATGCCCAGTGTCAGCCCCAGAAGCTCCACATCCCAAGAAACCTCTCAGTCGCGTACAAACCAGGAAGGATGGTCATCCTGATGTTGGGCCATATCACAGTCACCAACATGGTCACCTATCCAAGAGCAAATTTAATCCTGGACGATCAATGAGTCTTGTGGCAAGAATAAATTAAACAATAAAACAAAGGGCGCCTTCTCCTCCTTCTAGACAAGGCTTCACCTGGTGTGTTAGGGCTCTCCAGAGAAAGAGAGCCAATAGGGTATGCACGCACACCCATGCACAGAGAGGGAAGGGGGGTTATGTTAAAGAATCGCACTTCATAACACGGTAGAAACTGACAAGTCCAAATCTGCCGGTGGGACAGCCATCTGGGGACCCAGAAAAAGCCAGCATGGCAGCCTGGTTTCTGAAAGCCACCTGGAGATCTTTAGGAGATGCTGGTCTGTGTTCTCCTAAGGCTTTCACCTGATTAGATGAAGCCTATCCACAGTATGGAAGGTAATCCGATCCACTCCAAGTCCAATGATGCGAATGTTAGTTTCATCTGGAAAATACCTTCACAACAACATCCAGATGTGTTTGACCGAGTATCTGTGTGCGTGGTCTAGCCCAGTTGACACAGAAGACTAACTATCACACTCGGCCGGATGCCAGTCCAGCCAAGATCCGTGCCCTTCCTGGCAGCATCTTGGATTCTGGCAAAACATCCCAGGAAAGACATCCTCCAGGAGCTAGAGCAGATTCTGACATATCCCTGTGCACACCATCCACTCTGGCTGAACACCTGGATGGTTCTGGTCGGGTCTCAGGACCAAGACAAAACTCCAGCTGAGGCTGGAGGCTGTGCTGGGGCTGTTCTCAGCATGCTCATGGTGTTTTGAAGTCACAGCAACCCTTCAATGAGAGACTGATACCCCATCTCCTCCCTAAACCGCGGGAGGAATTGGAAAGCAGCAACTCTGGCCTCTGTGAAAGTTCTGGGTGTGCTGGAGTTGCCTGGCTCTGGCTGCCGCAGAGAGAAGGGGGGAAGCAATGCCTGTCAGATAACACTGCAGAGCTCAGGATGCGGCCGGGCCTTCTCCCTTCCAGCCGGACAGAGCTGGGAGAGACAGATATAGCACTCTTGATTGTACAGAATGCAGGATTTAAAGACATTACAGTTGTGATATTCTACAAACCTTAGGATGTCAGCATTGGGAGGAACTGAGAGCATCTGGTCATTGTATCCAGCTGTAACATTTATTAAAAATGTGCTGCAATAAGCCAGAGGCAGCATCATTGCTTAATTGGCTCTGATCCTCCCGATGTGTGTTAGGAAGAGGTTATGTTAAAGGGATTTGAATTCTTCTAGTCACTCCTGCCTATCATGGCATTTATATTGCTTCAGTGCTCTGCTGTGCTCGTCCTTAACTGTTGCTGATTCCCCTACACAACCATGTGGCAACACAGACCCAGGGCTTGGGGGAGGGAGGGCCTGGAAGAGGAGCAGCCAGGAACAGGGAGGGCAGAGCCCCAAGATGAGCAGAGGTGGGAGACGGTGGGGAAGACACAGACAAAATAAATTAGGATGGGGTGAACTGAGGCGGGGCAGACTGCAAGAGAAGCGACAGGTACCCAGGACAGGCAACACAGAGAGGCCAGATCGGGACAAAGCAACAGGGAGAGGACATTCACAAATAAGGAAGAAGGCAAAGAGCAGTTGGGGGCAAGGTGATCGGGCAGGGATCCACTGCAGATGGGAGCTTGGGCTGTGATGCGAGGAGGAGCTGAGGTCTGTTTAGTGATGACAGAGGACCCAACTGGGTGACCCAGAAGACAAGGAGGTTGGCCCCTTAACCTCAGAGAGAAGCCTGGCTGGCTCCATCCTCCTGCTCTGACCAGCTGCCCCAGTTCCCCGAAGCTGCCCTGGTGAACAAGGTGAAATTCTGCCCGGTTTTGATGAGCTTTCCATATTCTCCTAACAAACATCCCCTTCTGACACCACCCAGGAGACACGCTGTCTCCCCATGTTAAGTCTCCGATACTTGGGATCACTCCCTCAGATAAATGAAAACATACACACATATCTTCCCAAAACATACTCTCACATTTGTTCGTATCAGCAAACAAGCCACAGAAATTCTCCAAACCCTCTGGAAAACAAGCTTACCCAGCGTTTTCTCCAGTAGACCCAAATCTCCCTCATGCTGACATAAACACACACACACGTGTTTTCCTAAACACTGCACAGCTAAGCAGCTGGCCAACCTGTGTGAAGATGTACTATTTTAGAGACAGTCCTGACAGCCCATGAGAGAGTCAGTGCTGTGGCCAGTGCTGTGGCCAGTGCTGACCAGGTTGTATATCGAATGTACAGGATGTCAAAAGGAAAAATCATTTCCAAGAACAATGATGGAAGTAGCCCAAATATGTGCTTGGAGAAAACCAAGCGAATTTGGGTTTTGGTCCAAGTAAAATATCAAAAGGATGAATCAGAGAAATATATATGTGGCGCTTTGAAAGTTATTTTTCTTTGTACAGTTAAAATGGCAGAGTTTCAACTTGAGTTTCAAGGGCACGAGATATGTGTCAAGTGATCCAGTTTGTAGCTTGTGACCAGCCTGGAGGGGAAGTGATAAAACATTGTTTTGATTAAGGACCTAAGATTGTTTCAATAAACACAGCTTACAGAGCACGTCGGTATCAATTTTTTTTAACGTGTCTCTCTCTTTACCTCGGGCTTTTAAAAGCGTTTTCATTCTGTTTTTGATGGAGTCTTTGAGGTTCCTGGTGGCAGCCTCCAGGCCTTCCGCATGCCCACTGTTTGCTGGGATCCTTCAGCCCCTTCTTTGTTTCAACTCCTTTGAGATGGGCTAGAGTCTAAGGCTTTTGTAACACAAGGCAGTAAATCTCACTCGCAGGGTCAGTCCAGGGCCACGAGACGTTAGATGATAACCTGCAGAACGGACTCCGTGTGCTTGCGACTTTGGCATGATGTCTGTGAACGGACATGGGCTACAACTCAGTAGTCCTGGTTCCAAGTCCCAGCTCTGCCACTCTGAACTTCATCTCGTTCCATTTTTTTTTTAATTCAGCAAGTATTGTTGAGCATCTAACACAGGCCACACACCATGATAAGTACTAAGTAGAGAAACAGAGGCAGAGTCAAGGATTTTATATTTTGGTGGGGGAGGGGTGTGACATTGGAAACATATACGAGATAGTAAAAAGATAGCACAGAGGAGAAAGTAAATCCCTCTGTTGGGGACGGGACGGGGAGGCTTTTGCTAGGAAGTGACACATGAATTAGGTTTCCAAACACGGATAGGAACCCACCAGGAGAGTAAGGAATGGGTGAAGGATATTCCTGGTAGAAGGAATAGCACTCACAAAAACTAGGAGATGGTGTGGAGTATGTTTGGGAGGCCATCTGACACCTGCTGTGACTGAAGCATAAAGTATATCAGATGGGCAGGATATCACTGAACAACACGCAGTGAGGGTGAAGAGCAGGCAGAAGGGGGTGCAATGACCTTAGACTTTATGGTTCAGTAACACCAGTAGCTCCTATTCACAGAGCAGTTCATGGAGCCCAGCACCGTGTAAGCATTCTATGGATGTCACCACATTTGATTTTTATAATATCCTAGCAAGAAGGCACTCTTATTCCTCTTCACTGCATAGATGAGGAAATTGGTCCTCAAAGGACTTATGTGACTTGTACAGGAGAGAGACAGTGCAAGGGTGAGTTGGGACTCAAGCTCCAGCCTGTCAACCTATGGAGTTAGCCTTCATACTGACCCCTGACATGCTGCACCAACTGAACTGAGCAAATGGACATCATTAATGACCTCTGCTCATTCCATTCTGATAACATCTAAGGAGACAGAAACTTCATCAATGGATTGAGGAGTAGGTATTAATAATTTCAAGGAAGAAGATTAAGAAGACTGGGTCCAAGTCTTATGAGCTCAATGTCTGGTTTTCTCCAACATAGATTAGGGAATGAAATGGACAGGAAGGTTGAGCCAAGGATGAGGAATTCCAAGGAAGAAGTCTCAGTTTCCAGGATGGACAGACTGCACCCCAGGGGAAGAAAGTTGGCCCAACTGAAAGAAAAAGAGAGAGCAGAATATGGTGCATACTCACCCCACCCTACAAAAACGGGAGGGGCACACAATGCAACATTGTCCAGAAGTGGAAAATTTTCTTCCAACGGGGCCTATGGGGAGAGGCACCGGGGAAGAGATGACATTTGAGCGGGACACTGAAGAATGAGATAGAAGCAAGGGTGGAGGGGAAAATGACTCCGGAATAGCCATTGGGTGCTTGAGCAAAGCACAGAAGCAGGAAAATGCCATCCAAAGGAAGTAAAGCCAGGCACAAAGTGTGAGTGTGAAACAAGTGTGGGGCAGCACTGGCTGGGACCAGGTCACAGGGGGCTGGGATGTGGAACCCAGGCTTGGATGAGGAGGCAGAGGAGAGCCACTGAGGTTTCTGTGCAGAGAGCTGAAGTTGAACTGACCCAGCACAATTCCTCCAGCTGCCACGGTCAGAGAGCTCCATCAAGATGGTGTGACAGGAGCCAGTGCATTGTTCCAGGAGTAAGGAGACAAGGTCTGAGCTGAAGACCTTGGAAGAGACCCCACAACATACCCTGAAAGGAAACCAACAGGATTCCACAACTGAGGAGAAGAACTGGTTCATTCAAGCAATTCAGTGCCTTCGAGAATATCTGTACTAGTAACAGAAATAGCGAAGTCAAGCAAAGAACGGGAGCTTTGTCTTTCCTTTTACAGCTCTGATCATTGTCTACACAAAAAGTATTTGCTGAAGGAAAAGCTAAAGACACAGTTAAGGAAAAGAAAAAAGAAATGTCCATAATCTCACTATTACCTTTGCCTTCTAATATACCCCCAACTTTTTCCTTTCCCTGGACTTATATTTTAATTACTAATTGGTACCATTCAGTTTATAACTTTTTTTCACTTACCAATATATAGTAAACATCTTTTCATATCCACAACTGTAATTTAGCATTGACTAATGACATAGAGTCAATCGTACGTCTGTGGATTTATCACAATATACTCTACCTATTCCCTAATGCTAACCATTCTCCATGTTTCAGTTTTAGTTATAATTAGCATCCTTGAAGCTAAACATCTCTGTACGTCCTTAATTATTTCTTTAGACTCAATTCTTAATCATGTAACTTGGGGGTCAAAGAACTATAGGGTTTTTTTAAAAGACTTTGCAACATATTGCCCAATTGTCCTCTGCAAGAATGATTTCCTTATGCTCTCACCAGCACCAAAGTGAAGCAAGAAGGGTTTTTACCAGAGAGGAATGTAAGCAGTTTCAGATATGTAGATTTTCAAGTGCCTACAGGACCACAGTGACAATGAAAAATAGAAGGCTGGTAAAGAAGAAACTAGATTTGCAAAGAAAAGTCAGCCGCCTCTTCTTGTTCTTTCCTTATTTTTCTTTAGCACTGTTCCTCTTTCCTTCCTTTTTCCTCCCTCCCCTTCCCTTTTCCTGAACAATTCAGTCTTACTGCCCTTGGGGAAGCTGAGCAGGGGAGGAGCTAGTGGGGAGGAGCTAAGTGGGGGAGGGGCTAATGGGGAGGGGATAAGGGAAGGGGCTATGTGGGGGGAGGAGCTATCTGAGGGAAGCACTCAATGGGAGAGGATCCTGAGCCCAGAGGCAGGAATCAGCTCCAGAGGGTGCCCGGGCCCTCTCAGAGGTCTTGGAGCTCAAGTTGAACAAGCAGAGGCCTATGTGCGTTTGTGGCTCCACACAGGCTGGCAAAGTCTCACTGAGCATGGCCTCCACACAGGGGCAGCTGCATGGCAGCAGTGAAAGGACATTGTTAACATATAGGAGGACAGATCAAATGAGAAAACATATTGAGAATTATAGCAGCCAGGCTCTACTGGGTTACTATGTAGTCTAGGTTCCCCAGACAAACAGGATGAATGGGATACATAGAGACATGGCTAGATGACAGACAGATAGAGATAGATACATAGATAGATGATGTCAGATGATAGATAGACAGGAATATAATTTATTATGAGCTCACACAGCTATAGAGGCTGAGAAGTCCCAAGATGTGAACTTGGCAGGCAAGATACCCGCAGAGTAGTTCCAGTCTGAGTCGGAAGGCAGGAGAAGATGGATGTCCTAGCTCTAAGTCAGCAGAAAGAGGGAATTCTCTCTCAGTCTTTTTCTCTATTGAAGCCTTCAGCGCTTTGGATGAGGCCAACCTGCATCAGAAAGAGCCACTGTCTTTTCTCTGTCCACTGATTTAAATGTCAATCTCCTCCAGACACACCTTTTCAGACACCTGGACTAATGTTCAACCAAATACCTGCACACTCCAGGGCCCAGTCAGGTTGGCACATAAAATTAACCATCACAGTTACCAAGATGAAAGGGAGAAAACGAGGATGAACCCTTTGGATTTTAATTAGAGATATAGATGTGAACCCATGGTTATACAGATAGATAGATAGACCCAAGTGTGTGTGTGTGTTCCCTAGCTCTGCCCCCTGAGGGGGGCGGGGAGCAGTAACACCGCAATGGCGATAAATTTACCTCGTACCCAGATGTTGGTTTCTAGATGCCATTTTTCACTGCAAGGAACCATGATTCCTGAGAAGAATGGCTAATTCCAGGGCTGGATAAGAAGAGTAAAAGATAAGCCAGAAGCAACTTTTGCGCCAGAAAATAAGGTAGAGCTCAAAGAATGATGAAACGGGTCAAAAGGATATAAAAGTCAGCTTGAAGAAACTCTCTGGCCAAATCCTGGGCAATTTAAGCATCAAAATAAATAATAATAGGCCAGGCAAGGTGGCTACTGCCTGTAATCCTAGCACTCTGGCAGGCTTGAGCTCAGGAGTTCAAGACCAGCCTGAGCAAGAGTGAGACCCTGTCTCTGCTTTAAAAAATAGAAAAACTAGCTGGGCTTTGTGCAGGGCACCTGTAGTCCCAGCTACTCGGAAGACTGAAGCAAGAGGATCGATTGAGCCAGGAGTTTGAGGTTACTGTGAGCTATGATACCACAGCACTCTACCCAAGATAACAGAGTGAGACTCTGTCTAAAAAAAAGAAAAAAGATAATAACAATAAATTGTGACCTACTTCTCTCCTTGAATACCTCCACAGGTTCAGACTCAACCTAAGTATGCCACATCTTTATACCCTGTCCTTTGCCGAGGTCCCAACCAACTTCTCAGATAAGCCTCCTACTATCTCCAGACTAAAATGGAAGAAAGGGATAATAGCTCTTAAGTGAAATTTAGGGACTACACAAGAGGAAGAAGAGGAGAGATAATTACAGGGTTTGGAGGGACCGTCTAGGCTGTGGCATGCTGTCTGTGTTAAAGAGCAGAAGTGTCGGACCAGCTGTGGGATCAGCAATGTGACATGAACTTGTAATGAAGTCTGTGGTTACAATCCTCAGGAGGTCACAGGGAGCTCTGAGAAGGAGCCTCCTGCAGAGATGTGAGCCATCTCTCAGATGATGAGTGACCCTCAGTGTCAGTGGTGAAGGAAGCAAAGAAGTTTTTCAGGGAAAGCAGAGGTGAGACGTTTGTTTAAGATTAAAATGTCGAGGATTTGGAGAACATGGAGGCCCTCCCCGTGTTTAGTAGGCTTATCGATGAATGTATAGATCGCAAATACAAACATGGGGAAAGCAGATAGGGGATTTGGTGAAGGGATGGAATCGAGAGACAGGCAAAAGATTTGTCTTCCAAGGCAGATACCAAAAAGGGGGTAAAAGGAGGAGAGAAGAGGTAAAGATAGGGATTTCTAGCCAGGGAAGGAGCATGGTGCCAGTAGAGAGCGTGGAAGGTTGGGTGCTGCAATGTCAGAGGTTCCAGTGGGTACAAAGGTGAATGTCAGGATTAATTATTCCACTAAACCAGGAGTGGGGCAACGGCATTTACACCACCAATCTCTGAGGATGATTACCAGAAACAAGGTCACTGAAGAAGGAGAGAATCCTTGTGACAAGTGAATGTGTAAAAGACGGTTAAAATGAAACACTGCAACCCAGCGGAAACCTTGCCCACGTGCCCCAGGCGACACAGCCCAGAATGTCTATCACAGCCTGACCTTTAGTGGCATCTTGGGAGACAGCCAAACACAGACTGGCAGGGGATGGTGAGTAAACGATGACACAGTCACATATTGAAATGCCGCTCGGCAGTGAAAATGAGTTAACCAAGTCTGCGTGCCTCAGTTCAGATGGATCCGAAAAGCAGAAGACACAAAAAATCACACCACGTGATGCTATTTGCGTGAAGTCCAAATGTACATGGAATTCTAAAATGTATTCAATTTTACTAAAGATGCTTTCAAACAGTAAACATGAAATTCCTGTGGGAGGAGATCACCAACAGAGAAAGCACAGCAAAAGCTTCACAATTTTCGAAACATTCTACTTCTTAAGGGTTTACTTCATTATCTTTTATATCTTGCTTACATTACATTTTTCTTTTTGTGTGACCAAAATATTTCATTAAAAGATAAATACTAGCATGTAAAGAGGGGAAGGTCCCCAAGGACTCTCCTATAAACATCTCTCGGGGAGTCTGTGAGAGCTCTGGAGCCCAGGTGACTTCCTGCCTGTGCCCCAGGACTGGCTGGGGATCTAAAAATTCCAGAATCCAATTTTACCAACGCTACAAGTGACTCTTCAGAATTTCAGGAGGAATGTAAAACTGTATAATTGGCAAGATTTCAATCGGAATTCAGAGTTCTTTTTGCAACAAACATAAAGACAAACAAAAAGTGAATGCTGTAAACTCTATTAGAAAATATTCCCTTGAAGAAAGGACCGTCACTTTGATGGGTCACCTCCAGGGTCTGCCCCTCTGCATGTGAGGCTGGGGAGAACCTGCATGGAGACCCCTCAGGGAGGGGGTAGCCAGGCTCAGTTGAGATGAGGAAGGTGAAAGGTTTCTGGACACATCTGAAAACACAAATGTGTGCGCTATTCTAGAAACACAGAGAGCTTAACCTGGAACGGATGGGATTTGGTAAAAACTTGAAATCACCCCGGGGGCAATATGGACATTTGCTCAAATGCTGTGTGCTTTTTTTCTTCCCCCAAGTGAATTCATCCTAGATCAAGTCCCTTCCCCAGTTCCTCTCCATCTCCGCAGCTAAATTCAAGCATTGACTATCAACAGGTGAGCCATCCAGGTACAAAGGAGGGCAGGGCTGGGGCTCTGAAGATAGAGGGGAACTGCCCATGGGGACCCCAAATCTACTGGAGGTACAGGGTGGAGGATTGGTGCCTACAGCGAGTCACTGAGAAGTCATCCCCAGGCTGCCAGAGGCGTCCAGGCCCCATGTGCACCTTTGCCCCCAGCCTCTTCCTTTCATTACCAAGAACGTCCCTTCCAGCAGTGAGGGGCCATCTAATAGCTTCACACAACTGGAGGCCCCGGGCTGTCTTCACTGAAGATACAAGACTATAAATAAATGATAAAACATGAGAGAAAGGTCAGGCTCCAGGAAAACACTCCTCATAAATCCCCCTGATCCCGACTGCTCCTCCTAGAAGCAGATTAAGTGTAAAATACGGGTCTTGAATGGGGTCCAGCCAAAATTTATGCAGCTTGAGGGCTTTCTGGAAGGGCTGTGTTATTTCAAAGGAAGTGAGTTAGGAAATGCAGTGCTGGTGGACAGCCCTGGAAGGAGGGGACATGGGCCAGTCTCACTGACCAAGCAGGATCTTCCAGCCCTGCCGTAGAGGACCCCACTTGTCACAATGCGGGTCTGCTTCTCATGCTGCAGTGGCATAGCCGTAGCAGGACGCGGTCAGAGGTCTGCTGTGACGGGTGCCATCTTTTCCAACACACTGTATTTTGTGAGGTGAGGGACAGAGAAATTTCAGGTAGCAAAGTACAAAGTAGTTTAAAGCTTGGGAAGCAGGAAGAACTAGGCAGAACTTTGGCCATTTCACTTGGTCTGTTTCTCTCATCTGTGAAATGGGCATAGTTACAGGATCCATATGTCCAAGGATGTGCTCTTCCCCTCTCCTCCGGGCCATGGTTTGCATGGAATTCAACATCGTTCCCCTGCCTCCGACACACATGTACACACCTACCAGGCTAGGTCTCCAGTGGAGCCCCACGTGGCTGACCTCGCCTTCCCACCCTGCCTGACTCTGCAGGGAAGGTCGGAGCTGGCAGAGGGAGCCTCGTGGGGCCATCGGGTCACAGAGACGAGCAGGGCTCCCCGCCCAGCACAGCAGGGACAAAGCTATGCCCCTAGCTCTTCCCCCAAGGCCTCTGCTAACGCTCCATGGGGGTTAGCAGGAAGTGGTTTTGTGCTCAGCTATCTGTCAGGAGCAAGAGCAACAAAGTCAGCTTCCACATAGTCCCTCCCTGGCTGGTGAATCATGCAACCCCATATCCTTTCAAGTCCTTCAGATTTAATCCATTTGAGAAGGGTTGACCCGGTTTTAGGAAAACTAATGCAGCTTTTAATTATGATAATGGCTCGTAATGATTTAGTGCTTAGCAGGAGCCAGTGCTGGGAACACAAGCCCTTAGGTGGCCTGAAAAATGGTTCTAGGGCCAGACTTTGTCAGTAAAGATGAGAGATGGTGAGACCTCTGAGACTCTTGCCAGGTACCATCCCTGCTAAGTTTCTAAAGGATCAATTAAGTGAGGATGCTCTCAATAGAAAAGCATCTCTAAGACTCCACCCTAGTCAGCTAAGCCAGCCCACATGCCAATTAAGAAGTCCTCTCCAGACTCTTAACTAAGACCAAGGTCTAGAGAAATTCCAGGACCACCTCTTCCCTGACATCTTTTCCCGTGTCAAATCCTTGTATGGGACCCCCAAGTCATTCATTTCAAGAGCAGGGGACCAGAAACCGTAGGTGGAGAGGGAGCCATGAGAAGAGAAGACGTCACCCCGTCCTCTCTGCCACTGCTTTACCACTTAGGCTGAACGCAGTCAGACTGCAGCCTCTATTCTACTTTCTCTGGCCTCTGAGCACCTGAGTTAGGAGGTGGTGCCCCCCTGATTCCAGTTGTGACCAACAAGCCTCCTAAATCTCTGGCCACCAGGATGCCCAGAGGATTCTGAGAAGTAATCAGGTCTCCAGACCTTTGAGGAAACGCCCAGAAGCAACCCTCAGGAATACAGCAGGATCTTTCTTCCTTCTGGTTTTACAGCTAAAAATACTTAAGATACTTCTTCTGAATGAAACACAAATGTCTCCAGGTCAGGAATGAAAATTTCCCCAGGTGTATAAATTGTGCAGTAAAGGCTCACAGGTTAAACAACACAAGCTTGGAGAGGAGATACTTCTGTTTAACTTTCTTTCCTTCCTATCAACAAATGAAAACCCAGCCACTGGATTCCACTCATTCCTCACTGTGGGCACTCTCCCTCTGGCTTCTCAGACAAATTCTACCCCGATTTTCACACTTAATTCAAATAACGGGGTCTCATCCTGCTAAATATCTGATGGAAGCAGAAGAGTAGCCTGTTTTCTGTCAGCCAATCCCTTCCTTGTCCTCAGCCAACGGTCCACTCGGGCTCTTTCACCAGGTAACTCAGGGAGCCACACAGCAGCACGTGGCCGAGCCTCACGCGTGTAGCCAGCCGTGTCCACGGACAGCACAGGTGGTCAGGATCGGACAGAGAGTGCCTCTCGGGGGAAAGACACGTTCTCGCTCTTCTCACTGCCCCATTACTGGATCACAGAGGGCTGCTGTGCCCTAAATAGCGGCGTTAGGGAGAAACACAGATGGAGTTTCCCAAAAGTTTAACACAGAGATGTGGCTACCAAACAAACAGAGAACTACCCTATTAACCTTATCACTAGAAGAGACAGCACAGAAGATGCTTCATTTCCAGGCATCACCCTTTCTAATCATCAGTTTCATTTTTGCCAGAAAGGCATTTCGGACATGACTTTATTTATGGCAGAGTAAAATCTAACCTTCCTGATTTTGTAAGATCGTTTTATCTTCACTGTACCTTGATTTTATTTGGCAATAATTATCAGAAAGACTTTAGGTATAATATTCCTTGCTCTTTACCCCGTCCATCAAGTTATCTGAAAAAAAGGCAAACCCACGAGCTAGAAATGAAACCCAGAATTTCTGCAGAGGAGAGGGGTTAGGCCGCATTTCCAAAGACCCTCAGTTAGTGAGACAGCAAGGTGAAAAAACGTCCAGTCCTTCTTAACATTATTCAGATAAATTGATTAAAGGTATACCTAAAGATAAGTAGGGATATATAAATGAATATGCATTTCAGACACACAAATGGGTGTCCATTTTGCATATTTCAGACTTTCTTTAATAGCACATGTATCTGAACTGGTACATAAATATTGTACGTGCACTATTGACTCAGGATGATTCTTAGCTAACTACAGATATTCCTCAAACCAGATATTGAGGTTTCCCTCAAAGGCCAGGAGACCGGATTACTTCCCAGCTCCTCACAGTGATACTTGGCTGAGTACAAGGGAGCACACAGCTGAGAGGCAGGATTGCACCACGTCCTTCCCCCACCGTCAGGGCAGAGCAAGTCTGCTGATAACTGTAGACTTTGCTGTTCTGGGGACACCCCCTCCCTTCTCTGGTCTGGCTCAGCGCCAGACCCTGCAGTGGGAGAACACGACAGGGGACATGCCCTGGCCTCGTACAGAGCTGTGCAGAGGGCCTGAGGGGCTGAGGCTTAACTTTTCTGCCCAAAGGAAGGAACCTGTTGTGAAAGGTAAATAAATCTAGCTGTCCCACCGAGGACCTGTGCCTTCTCGCAAGGCTCATCTCCTCCAAAATTATCAAGAAGTCTGGGACAAGTTCTGGAGGTTTTCATCATCAAACAAGTCTTCACTGAGAGCTACTAAGGTTCCAGACACTAGAGATTCACTGGGGAACAAAACCAAACAGAATCAGAGAAGGGGGAGGACAGGAGGATGCAGAGACAGCCCTGGGTTACAGTGTGAGCAGCAGAAACCCTTAGCTGTCCCTCTCCGCGCTTCTCTTTGCCCTCGGGATCTTCCCTCTTCAAACAGATTTCCTGATTCCTGAGACACTAATTTGATTATTAATTCATTTATTTGACAAAGATATGTTGAGCACCTACTAGACAACACCTACTGTGTGCCAGGTGCTGCGGTAGATAAAACAGCGGTCATTTATATACATAGCCTCTCTGTGGGGTATTTGCATTTCCAGCTTTTTTCCTACTTCTTTTCTGTAGGGATATAATTCACACACAATGAAATCTGCCCTCTTAAAATGTAAAATTCAATGGCTTTTACTATGTTTCCCAAATTCCACAACTCCCTCTATCTATTAATAATTCCAGGATATTTTCTTCACCCCAAAAAGAAACTCTGCATATTAACATTCGTTCCCAATTCTTCCTTCCCCCAACTCCTGAAGACCACTAACAACTTCCTATCTCTACAGATTTGCCCATTCTGGACGTTTTATGTCTGTAGAATCATGTGATGTGTGGCCTGTTAAGCCGGACTCCCTTCATTAGCATAAGTTCAAGGTAACCATCATCAGCCCTCATTCTGTTTCGTGAGTGAAGGATATCGCATTATACGGATGTACTACATTTTGTTTATTCACTAAACCAATCATGAACATTTGGGTTTGTTCCAGTTTGGGGATGTTATGAACTGCGCTGCCATGAACATCTGTGTACACGTTTTTGTGTAGAAACATGTTTTCCGTCCTCTTGGGTATATCCCTGGGAGTGGAATTTCTGGGTCATACGTAACTATATATTAGATTTCATTTTTTGAGGAACTGCTGAAGTGTTTTCCAAAGTGGGTGCACCAGTTTGCATTCCCAGTAGCAAGATACAAGGGTTGAATTTCTCTGCGTCCTTACTGACACATAAGATTGTCTAACTTTTTTATTATAGCTCTCCTGGGGGGGTGAAGCGAGATCCCAGTGTAGTTTCGATTTGCATTTCCCTAATAACAAATGACACTGAGCATCTTTCTCTGTACTTACCAGCTAAAATGTGTATTCCAATCTTGTGCTCATTTTCTAATTGAGCTACTTTTCTTATTATTGAGTTGTAAGAGGGTTTTTTAAATATATTTTGGATACTATTTCCTTATCAGATATATGATTTCCAAATATATTCACCCATTCTGTGAATTGCCTTTTCATTTTCTTTTTTTTTTTGCAGTTTTTAGTCAAGCTGGGTTTGAACTTGCCACCTCCGGTATATGGGGCAGAAGACACCCTACTCCTTGAGCCACAGGCACCACCCACCTTTTCACTTTCTTGATGGTGTCTTTTGGCACATGAAAGTTTATAATTTTGATAAAATCTAATTTATTTAATTTTTCTTTGGTTAACTATGCTTTTGGTGTTATATCTAAGAAACCATTGTCTAATCCAAGCTCACAAAAATGTCTGTGTCTCCATCAAAAAATTTATAGTTTCATCTCATGCATTTATGCCTAAAACCCATTTTGAATTAATTGTTTGTAGATGGTATAAAGTATAGGTGCAAATTCATTCTTTTTCTTTTTTTTTTTTTTACAATTTTTGGCCAGGGCTGGGTTTGAACCCGCCACCTCCGGCAAATGGGGCTGGCACCCTACTCCTTGAGCCACAGGTATCACCTGCAAATTCATTCTTTTGCACTTTGGTATCAGGTTACTTCAGCACCATTATGTTGAAAAGACTATCCATTCGCTGCTGAATTGTCTTGGCTTTCTTAATCATAAATGTAAGAGTTTAGGAGTTTATCTTTGAACTCTGAATTCTATTCCTTCAATCTACTCATATGTGTTCACATAATCACATATACTTATATATATATTATATGTATATATACATACATATACTCATCTATACTCCTATATATATAGGTAGAAATAAAGTTTGTGTGCAATTTAAATTAGTTTACTATTTAATTGCACACAAACTTAATGTCCATTCTGTATACATATATCAGTGCCACACAATCATGATCTCTGTTAACTTTGTAGTAAGTCTGAAATTTAGAAATGTCAATCCTCCAATTTTGGTCTTCTTTTTCCCTTGCATTTCTCCATATAAATCTTAGGACGAGCCTGTCAATGTCTCCAAAAACAAAAAACAATAAAAGGCAATTGGTATTTTGATAAGGATTACATCGAATCTAGACCAACTCGGGGAGTATTACCATCTTAATAAGACTTAGTCACACGATTATAAGAGGGACTTTACCTAACAAATACAGTCAGTGTAACCTGGTTTCTTGTACCCTCAATGAATACCCAACAATAAAAAAAAAAAAGACTTAGTCATAGTTAAGTCTTCCCATTCAGAAACACAAAGGATCTTTCCACTGATATATGTATTGTTTAATTTCTTTCAACATTTTGTAGTTTTTGACGTGTAAGTCTTCTTTTCTTAAATTTATGCCTACACATGTTATGCTTTTTGATGCTGTTGTGAGTGGAATTGTTTTCTTAACTTTATTTTTGGATCATTCATTGCTAGCGTATAAAATATATTTTACGTATTTTTTAGTCATTCTTTGCTTGTACATAAACTATATTTTTATTTGTCATCCTGCAACCTTGCTGAACTCATCAGTTATGAGTTCTGATAGTTTTTTGCTCACAGTTTATGATTATCTATATACAAGATCATGCCATCTGCAGATAGAGACAGTTGTCCTTTTTTCTTTCCAACACAGGTACCTTTTCAAGTCCCATTTCTTAATGTGCAGCTGCAACCTTTCATTCTTCTGTGAACTCTTTTCAGGCATCAAGAATGTCAGCTCTACAGGACAAGAAATTTGTTTTGTTTCCTGCTGTAGGCCCAGCAACTAGACTAGTTTCTGGTACATAATAAGTATCTAATAAATATTTGTTGAGTAAATGAGTAAGTGAACCAAGAAGTAAATGGAAACAGGTTAGTTCAGGGGTTTTCCCCAAGTCTGGAATCATATAACCTACCAGCAAGGTCTACCTTATTCTACCCACTTACGATGCCCACCTAGTGCCTGGCAATTACTTGACACTCAATAAATATTTACTTAACGGGAAAATGAATGAATGAATAGTGCAACATATGGGAGTATGGGAGTGAGGCACAGGCACATGGTCAGGTTTGGTGCTGGAAACACCATCTGTACATCAGCTGAGTTTGCCATCAATCCCATCCCAGTGTAGGGTAAGTGATGTCCCCTCAGATCACAGTGACGGTAAAGCTGTTGCTAAAATGCCAACGATTCTCCAGGGGTTATTAAACCTTGTTGCCACACAATGACACCATTATGTAACCCCTCTTATTCACATCACTGCCACAGCAATTCCAAGAGCCAGCTGGGGCAAGGCGAGGGATGGCGAGCCACAGAGGCTGGCCTGCCGTGGCCCGACCTGCTGGCACTGACAGCTGTGCTTCTCCTGCTTTGACTCTCGCCCAGGAAATACTTTAGGCACATCTGGAAACACAGTGAAAATACTTGGCATGAACACCATTGTAAAAAATCCATGGAAGGACAGGCCCAGGTAGGCCTGAGGTGCATAGGTGGGGAGGGCAGGGGCTTTGCCTCAGGCTCCTGCCCACTCTCCCTGTCTTTAAAGAGACCTTTATCATTCCCCTGCTCACCCCCCAATCCCAGGCTCTCTCTGTGAAGAGCTACAGTTTGAAATCCATCCATACTCTCCAAATATGCACTTAATTCTATTTTATTCAGGCAATTATTATATAAATAATTGCACTGTTATTGGAAACATATTTTAAAATTTTAATGACTATGGAGGAGATTTATGGCTGTTACAGACTTGTTAATCCTCAGTAAATATGTTTTTAATCAGGTTAGCATTTTATATATAATAACTGTCCTATTAACTCTGGGGTGGATTTTGCAGCCTTGACAGCAAGTGCTGCATTTGATTCGTTTTCCCTGGGGCTCTTTAAGTTACACTTTAAGATTGGAGATTAAAACAGGGAAATTTTCCACCCTTCGAAAAACAAGACCCAGGAATAAGACTGAGTACAGCCATGACAAGAAAAAGCAGGCGGCTCAAAGAAGGAAGAGAAAGTCTGGACTAAGAATCAGATCAAGATCTAGATCTGCTTCTACTAATTAGCTCTGTGGCTCCAGTCAAGTCACTTAACCTTTCTCAGCCGCAGTTTCTGCATTTGTCAAATGGGGATAATCATACCTAGCCTGACCTAACATTTTTGTGGTGGGGAATCTGATACGTGAGTGTAGGAGAAAATGGCTGTGAAAATCGCATGGTACAGCAGTGTGGGGTCTCCACTCTGCTCTGGGAACCATCGCAGACACATGATTTAACTCTCTGGCCCTTGGTTCCCTCATTTGTAGAAGGTAAAAATAATAATAACGACAACATAATACCTATCTTTGGAGGTTTTGTCGAATGTAATTAAATAATGTGTAATTAAATGTAAATAAATAACACACCTTCACACAGTACCTACCTAGCACCAAATTACCGTCAAAAATGATTCTGTTCCCATGTTCAATTCATTAGGAATGTGCACACTTTCCTAAGATGAAATCCAAAACCTTCAGGAACCTGCAGCCTCACAGAGTCATCCTGTTCTCTGACAGAGAGAAATAAACCTGTGCCACCCACGTTTTCCTGAATTCCAAAGCCCAGTCCCTGCATCCACACCCTTTTCATTGCCCCTTGGTTTAGAGTCCTTTTTTTTTAATTAAATCATAACTGCGTACATTAATACAATTATGGGGTACAATGTGCTGGGTTTATATACAATTTGAAATACTTTCACCAAAGTGGTTAACATAGCCTTCACCTCTTTTTCTTAGTTATTGTGTTAAGACATTTGAGTCCTTTTTAAAGGACTGTCAACTTGACAGGCTGGTTGAGGAGGATGACTCAAGCCTGAGGAATACAGCGGCATGCCGTGTTTGGGTTGGTGTCACTCTTTCCAGGGGAAGGGCAGTAGGGAGTTGGAAATTCGGGTCACCTGCGAATTCTTTAATAGTCCGAGGAAGAAAGCATCAGCCCAGGGAATGACACTCACACAACTCTAGCACTCTGGATAAGGTGGAACCCTCTGGACACAAGAATGCCTACAGATGACCAACACAGACCCAAAGGTGTGTACACAGAAACACAGACCCAGCAACCAAGACGGAGCAGTGAGGAATGAACAGCGAGGGCACCAGCGGCCTCTCCAGACAGCACTGTCCTCCTAGTTCTCTTGCCCAAACAGGCCCCCTGCCCATGGTCATCCCACCCCTCGCACACCCCCGACACACACACAGACACACACAACCCACAGGCCCCTCCAGGAACAAGCAGAAGAGGGATTAGCTACATAAACCAGGCCAGTTGTAAAACAGATAAAGAATTAGATACTCAAGAATGTTTGGGCCAAGCTGCTGACCCATTTCCCGCCCTGAATAGCCCGGGGAAGAAGAGGGGGGTAGAAAGAAAAATAAAGAAGCAAGGGGAAACAAAACCAAATTATTAAGTTCTTTTCATTAAATAAATAAACTCCATCTGACAGGCCCTCCCCTGGAGTCTGTGAGTAACATCAGTCCTGGGAAATGGCTTGAGGGAAAAAAAAAAAAAGCCAACAACAAAGACTCCTTGGTCTTGACTGCCTTCTTGGGAGAAGACCTCGAGTCCCCTCCCCTCACTCCAGTGAGAATCTGGGGAGACCTGGAATGTAGACAGAGGAAGGGCGGTGAGTAGCACATTAATGTGGATTGAATGTGGAGCTCAAGATCAGTATATTTCATTTGGGATTTTGGCCCCAACACATCTACTTCTGATGTGACAACACCTGGATCTAAATACCCAGACTCCAGTCTCCAGCCCAGCCGCCTCCCTCCTCCTGGGAGGACACCTCCCCTTCTCCTCCTCTTCTCTCTGCTCACATCCGTGTCTCTTCTGCCGTTCCCAGCCTGACGGCATCTTCTCAACCAACACATCAACCTACAGTCTCCTTCTCTCTCAGCCCTCAGAACCTACTAATTACCAACTTCAGATCAAGTCCATTCTGCAATCCATCACCCCCCAATAAGTCAGAACTTCACCAGGGTTTATCTTAGGAATTGATCTTCTTATTAGCTTCTCCACCATCCTCAGCCTTTCATACTCCATCTCATTTGCCCCATGCCACAGATGTTACTGTACTGAGAAAAACAATTAGATCTGCCCCTTCCTGACTGCCGACCTCCACCAGCTCATCACTGTCTGAGCCGACCATACCCAGCCCTTCACAATGAGACCCCTACCTTCCTCTGTGGCCTTGACGCCCATCCTTCCTGCCCAAGGACCCTCAAACCAAATGTGCTTCTAACTGTTACCAGGCCCTGCACGATTCCTGGGTTGCTTCATTCTCCCCTTGCTGGACATCCTGGCTTTGCTGCCTGCCTGACCCTTATTCCTCTGTCAAGACCCTCTTCCACCAACTATTCTTCTGTAGCATCTTCCCCAGCTCCCCAAGACTAAGTTCAGTCCTTCCTCCCTACTTTGTTTGGACCAGGCTCATAACCCTTCTCAGGGCCGTAATGATCGCCTTCTAAGTCTGTTCCACGAGCATGTGAGTTCCTCATGTCTATTCCTCATGCTTTGTTCATATTTGCTTCAGCCTTTTGGGGCACCTCTAAAATGTTTTACAAAATAAAAGAACAAAGTGCAGGCTGGTGAGGTGACTCACACCTTAATCCCCAGCACTCTGGGAGGCCAAGGAGGGTGATCACTTCACTCAGAAGTTCGAGACCAGCTTGAGCAAGAGTGGGACTCCGTCTCTACTAAAACACAAGCCGGGCATGTGGAGGGCAACTGTAGTCCCAGCTATGTGGGAGGCTGAGGCAACTCTGGAGCCCAAGAGTTTGAGGTTGCTGTGAGCTGTAATGCCACAGCACTCTACCCAGAGGCAACAAAGTGAGACTCTGTCTCAAAAAAATAAAAGAACAAAAGTACAAATTTAATGATGAATAAACAAATCAGCAATGTGGCTGTAGGAAAAGGACGACCCTCTGTGGGTCTCAGTTTCCCATCTGTGAGATGCAGGGGTTAGGAGAATGGGCTTTCAAAATCCCTTCCAGCTCTGACATTACGTGATTTCACGAGTTTTAGCTGAGAGATACTGGCTGACTGGAACTTTCTGTGTGAGATCTGCAGCAGAGAGCTGTAAATATGTAAAGCAGTCAAGAGCCTTCTGTAAACAGGGAGGTTCAGGGCACTCGAGAGCAGACAGGTTTATGCAGAGGTAAGCCAGATGTTTTCACTAAGAACACAGCAATGTACAGTATCCAAACATTATATTATAACCAGCAATCTGATATGCCTGCGGAAATCCAGCCCCAATCCTTAAGGAGAATAAAATTGATGAAAGGAGCCAGGAAGAAATAGAAACTGCTTAAAAGCAGTTGGGAAAGTTGGCACCAGGAGCAAGTGCAGAGAGCAGTCATAGAGTTTCTGCAGCAGAAAAGCCTACCGCCCAGCCTCATCTCCCAGGACATCCCAGGGCTAACAGGACTGTCCACTTCAGGCAGACTCTTCCACTCACTCCCCCAGGCTGTGTGGTGTACCATCCAGAGCCTACATCCCTGGTCCTCTCGCCTGGGAAGCCCCACAGCCCCTCCCATCCACACAACCCAGGGCCACACATTCTTAATGCCCACCCGTCGGTCCACCTCCTTAAACCCACAAGGATCTTTTTTCCACCTTATGTGATGTCCTTTGACAGTTTGACTACCTGGCTTGCCCATCCTGGTTACTGCTATCTGGTTTGACAAATAGGAGACACTCAGTAAAGGTTTCTCTGGATTCATGACTGGGAAATGCTAAAAGCTCAGTGAATCTCACAGAGATGGGATTCCCCAGCCGCGAGGAGAACTCCCAGCGTAACAAGAAATCAGACGAATGAGGGAGCCACTGTGAGATGCAGAGACAGGAATTTGCTGACTGTACCGTTGCTGGGTTTTTGGATTCGGTTTTGTTTTGTTTGGAAGTTTGGGGGAAGCTTTCTCATGCACCTGTGTCCTCCCCCTGAGTGTCCTGGAGGCTCCTGTGGACAGAAACCAAATGTCCTTCTTTGCTGCAAGGTACCCAGCACAGCGCCTTGCACCTACACACTGAGTACACATTTACTGATTTCCTATATAAAGTCAGGTGTACTTAAAAGAGAAAAACTGCAGAAAAAGCGAATGGAGAAAAATGTGCCTTAGAAGAGGCTTCACCTGAACTGAGGCAACTGGGAGCTTGGTTAAGTCTAAAAATGTGAAGCTTCAGGGAAAAGAACAGACGAAAGAAACTGAGAGGAAGGAGGCGAATAAAAGAAAGAGGCTCCAAGAGCAAGTGGGAAAGGGAAATTGGGGGAGGAGGAATAATGGTTTCAAATGAACACCGAGGTCTAGTTCAGGATGGAAACAATTAGCATGGAGGGTGTCAGGTCACACCGCGCCAGACACATAAGGCAGGTGGTTTCATGCAGTCGTTTTTCTGTGTGTGGAAGGCTGTGATGGGGACCAAAGTGAATTTTGTCAGAAAATATTCATTTTGTTGCTCAAACAGAGGGAAGCCTTCTGAGGAAACTGACCTCATCATTTTTTTCTTTTAATGATGTAAAGGCTGATCTGGATAGATACAGATGCCCAGAGAAGTTAAAGAATGAAACTGAGATGGAAACAGATATTTAAGTTCCTGAAATGTCATTAAAAAGGGAAAGAAAAAAAAGAAAAGAGGAAAGAAAGGAAGAAGGGAAAGCAAGGGAAGGTCCACCTTCCAGTCTGCCTGTGAGAACCTTTGGTCACATCCTCCTCTGTTTCTCTTAACTTCCTCCCAAGCTCTTCTCTTTGTAAGCACCCAGAAAATACGCTACCATTTTAACACAGTGAAGTTCATAAAAATAAGAATTAAGTTGGGAGAATAAAACCTAAAACAAGAATCTCAAAATCTTCAGAATGTTTGAGTTAATGGCCTCCCTTTAATGTTCTCCACTCTCAGCCTTGTTCTAATGGCAGCACCATGTCATGTTTCTTGACAGGCCTGACATCAGTGGAGGTGCCATATCACCAACACAGATTACTGCTCCCTTCTTGTGAAATGCATGTGCTGTTTTTCTTTAGCTGGCAGACAATACTATTCTGTCTTCACCACTGGTCTGAGACATGAGCAGAAGTGTCCTTGTAAGAATGAGGAGGGAAGAAAACAAGAGGGCCCAGGTTTTCTTTCTGCCAAGACTTCTAAGTCCAGAAAGACTGATTAAAAGGAACATCAACGGTGGACTTGAGAAGGGGGGAAAAGTCAGAAAAACTTCAGAGTTATGTATGAAAGAAGGAAGAAAGTAACCGTTTGCCTCTCAACAATAGAAAGTTTGCTATGCCTAGCCAATCACAGATGCTGACTGTGTACATGATAGATGGATAAATGGATGAGTAAGTGAGCAGGTGGACAGATGAATATAGGTGAGTAGATGGGTGAATGATTCAATGGGAGGATGATGGGTAGGATAGATGGATGAATGAATGGGTTGGCGATTTATTGTATGGATGAGTGGATGGATGGATGGATGGTGAGGGGAGGGTGATGGGTAGGATAGATGGATGAATGAATGAGTTGGCGATTTAATGTATGGATGAGTGGATGAGTGGATGGATGGATGGATGGTGAGGGGAGGATGATGGGTAGGATAGATGGATGAATGAATGGGTTGGCGATTTAATGTATGAATGAGTGGATGGATGGATGGATGGTGAGGGGAGGGTGATGGGTAGGATACATGGATGAATGAATGGGTTGGTGATTGATTGTATGGATGGATGGATGGATGGTTGGATGGTGGGGGGCTATGGAGGAATGCATAAGTTGATAGATGGATGATCTGTGAGAATTATACCTTTATGCCTTAAGGGGGGGGGGGTCAGCTTCCTACATCACTGCCCAATCAACTGATTGAGGGGATAAATCCTAATGGAATGATTTTGAATAACTCCTTACTCTAAGGTATAGGAAAAAGCAGCACTTAAACTACCTTTAAATGTTTATTTTTTTTAATGGGATTACATTATCAAATGCCATAAAATGTTTATTACCTTTGACTCAGTAACTATACTTATAAAAATTTATCCTAAATGTTTTTTTCTCATAAGAAGAAAAAAGTTATTTGCATATAGTTTTGCAGCATAATCTATAAAATTTAACAACTATTGCAACCTACAAATACTAAAATAAAGTAAGTTATTTCAATTTGATGGATCATTAGGTAGCCGTAAAATGCCAGCAGAAATTATTAAACAACATAGAAGAATGTTTATGGTAAGGGAAAATTAGGCATTATGTGTACATTTTTCTACAAGGAGCACATGTAAATTCTGTAATCAAAATGTAAATAGTAATTACAGTTTTATATGTAACTGCAATTCCAGCTATGCAGAGATATGTTTGCATGTTAAGAGGGTAGAGTTCTGAATGAATGTTTTAACTTACAAAATTATTTTTAAAATAGACTTGAGGTATTTAATCTCCCTTAAAGTTAGCACAGTATTTTAAAGGAAAATAAAAACATTTTTAAGTGATTTTTGGGGTTCATTCATCCAAACAAGCCCAAGTTGGCTTGGAATTTTTTATTGGGTCACTGAGCTGAAGAGAAGGGCCTAATTCTCTTCCCTCCATCTTCTCTTCCCCTAACTTTTCCATGACCTTGTCCCATTAGTTACCCAGACCACACAACTGGTGCCCCTTCCCAATATTTTGTTCTCATGGCCTCCAACACTTTAGCCTAAGAAATATACCGAGCTTATTAATTTTCTCTTGCTGTAAGACTAATCACCACAAACAAACCAGTGAAAAACAACACCCTTTTATTATCTGACCATTTTCACGTGTCAGGGGTTTGGGCATGGCTTAGCTGGGCCCTCTGCTTGGATCTCACAGGCTGCAATCAAGGTATCAGCTGGGCTGCAGTCTCATCTGAAGATTCAACTGAGGAGGAATCCTCTCCCAAGTTCATTTGGGTTCTGTCAGAGTCCACTTCCTTGCAGCTACAGGATAAAGGTCTTCATTTCTTACTGGCTGTTGACCAGAGTTCACCTTCAGGTCCTTGCCACATGGCCCTCTCCATAGGCAGTTCATGGCCATTTGCTTCTCCAGAATAAGCTGCAGAGTCTCACCTTAGTCTGCTAAGACAAGTCATAGAAATGACTTCTGATTTTTGCCATATTCTGTTAGTTAGAAGAAAGTCACAGTTTCCAGCCATAGTAAGTGTGTGGGGGGGGGGGAGGGGGGTGTATAGAGTATGACACCAGGGGGTAGACAGCTAGGGGCTCTCTTAGAATTCTGACTCCCAAACTAAGCTCCCCTATCACAACCACAACTTCACTTAGACCTTTACTGTAGCAAGTCACCCATATCTCTGCCATGGCATCAATAACAAACTTTTAAAAGAAGTCTCTCCCTCCTGTTCGTGAAGTCCCAAGAATCTAACTTTAGTCCTTCCCCCTAATTAAACTCCTTTTTATTTCAGAACCTTCTCCTCTGCCCCTCTTCCTCTTCCCTGTTCACCTTGGTCTCAGTTTCAATGCCACTTTCTCAAAGAAGCCTTTCCTGATAAGTAATCTTTTAGTAATTATGGGTTTAATGGCTGTTTCTTCTTTGGGTTTACAAACTTCTATACAAGAAAGAAAGGTCTCCATCTTGCTCTCTGTTGTATCCATAGAGCTTTTTTAAGTTAGTGCCTGGAGCATGGCAGGTGCTCAGAAGACACACAGTGCTTTCCCTTTGTCTATGGGTGATATGTTCTGAGATCCCCCAGCAGATGCCTGAAACCATAGATAATACCAAATCTATTTTTTCCTGTACATACCTATGATAAAGTTTAATTTATAAAAATAAGCACAGTAAAAAAAAAAAACAATAACTAATAATAAAATAGAATAATCATAACAGCATAACATAATAAAATTTATGCAAATGTAGTCTATCTCTCTCAACATCTTATACTTAACCCCCATGGTGGGAGATGACCAATGCCTATATAATGACGTAAGGTGAAGGAAATCCTAGTGTAGTGTTAGACGTCTACTGGCCTTCTGAGGAGACATCAGAAGGAGGATCATCTGCCTTGGGTAATGTTGGATCATCCAGCCCTGACAATGTCAGTGATGGGATGTCAGATGATGCTGATGGTTGAGGTCCCCAACTGTTGAAGATTTTTTGCTAAAATCATTTGGAAGAACAATATAATTATACATTATTGTTTCTTTTTAGCTCTTCAAAGTGTTGCTGTCAAGGTGGTAATCCCTTGCTGATCATATGGATGACTGCATTCCATCTGAGGTTCATATTCCATAATTTTCTCCTTTAATGGCCATGCAATTTAAAACATTTAAGCATCTTTCAGTAGTGTCCATAGTGCTGGTTATGCTTCAGTTTTTTCTTCCTCTTCCTTTGTAGATTACTCAATAAGTTCTTCCCCTTCCTTGTTTGTTAACACGAGTGGCCTTCAATATGTTCCTCCACTTCATCAAGTATACTGGCAAATCCTCCTCCACCAACTTATCTTGCTGCATGAATGATTTTCCTAAGTTCACCATCCATCCCCAGGATGCCTTAAAAATAATTCACAACTTCACTCCATAAGTTCTTCCAGCAGGCATTTACAGTTTCTGGTTTTAATTCATCCATTGCAGCTCTGATTAGTGTTCACGCCTCAGCAATAGTGAATGACTTCCAACACTGAATTACATCCAGAGTAGGGTCTGCATCAATCGCAGATTAGATGTGATCAAACACCAGGTGGGTATATGAGGCCTTGGCAAACCCAATGATGGTCTAGGGGCTGAAGCAGTAAAATTGTACTTGGAGGTAAAATTACAGCCTCTATATTTTCATTTCTACAGCAAACAGATTCAGGATGGCCAGGTACATTGTCTGTTACTAATAAGACCTTAAATTCCAACCCTTCCCCCTCCAAGTATTTTTTTTCCTTCAGGGATGAAACATTGGTGCAACTATTCCACAAACAAGACAGCTGTCACCCAAGCTTTCTGATTGTGTTGCCAGAACACAGACAGATAAATTTTTATTTTGTTTCTGAGAATGTGTGTGTTCTTCACCCTGTGCAGTATACCTGGCTTTACCCTGCACTCTCTAGCATTGCCACATAGTACCAGAGTTGGTCTATTCTTCCTGGTTAATGCCCTAGTGCTTCCTTTGCATATTAGAAATTCTATTGAGAATTTCCTTCCAGAAGAACCCAGCTTCAGAACAAAGACTTGCTTTCGATGGTATTCTTTCTTCTTAACCAACTTCAACTCAGCTGGAAGTGTGGTAGCAGCTTCTTCATTGGGAGACACGGCCACTCCTGTGATTTTTGTATTCTTCAGTCCTCAATCTGTGTAACCATCCCTTAGTTGCAGTAAATGGCTTCATGTCACTCATTCCAGGGGCCCCCTTGCTGAAGTCTTCTCATAGGCTCAATGTTTTATGGTGCAGTAGGTTACCTTCAGTCGGGACATGTCTGTGTTTCTGTCTTCTACCTACAAACTTAGTGCCTTTTTCATCTTAACTGAGCACTTACCATAGACTACACCCATAACTTCTGTAGTTTGAGACGCAAAAGCAAAACTCATGCAAATTTCTTCTTTCCCCTGTAAGATTTCATAGACAGAAGATTCATTCTTACTGCTGATCTCAGCAACTTCAGCATGCAATTTTTTTTCCCCTTATTAAGTCAAGAGCTTTCACCTTTTCACTTACAGGAAGCAATTTACAGCTTCTCTTTGAACTATCCAAATATGCCAGCATAACTACTCTTGTGCTTTGGAGCAATTACCAAGTAAAATAAGGGTGACTTGAGCATAAGCATTATGATACTGCAGAAGTCGATCTGATAACACAGCCAGTTACTAAGTGGCTTTCAGGTGGTCACTGTAGACACCCTGGATATGCGAGACAAAAGGCTGGCTCACATTCCGGGTGGAATGGAGCAAGATGGAGCAATATTTCATCACACTACACAAGACAGAGCAAAATTTAAAACTTAAGAATTATTTACTTCTGAAATTTTCCTTCTAATATTTTCAGACTGGAGTTGATCATGGGTAATGGAAACTGTGAAAAGCAAAACCACAGAGGGGACTACTGTATGTTGAATGAACTTATACGTGAATAAATTGCAGTCAACATTTCTGAACCTTCCACACATGTCTTGGTGTGGTAACTTCTGAATCCAATCCTATCCTACTGAATCTTCTGTCTTTCAGGTTGTCATCAATGTGTTCCCACTTGGAAAGTCTGATCGTCTCTCCCTCCTTCACCTGTCTGCAGCTCCTAGTACACTGACTGCCACCTTGTTCAAACACTCTTCCCCCTTGGCTTTGGAACCCTAAACTCTCCGGATTCTCTTCTTCACTGTCTAATCAATCTCTCCTGTTGTGTTGCCTTCTAATATTGTCTTCCTCTTCCAGAATTTCCACTTAACCTCCAGCCAGAGAAGTCTACAACCCATACCCTAGTCCTGAGCTCTCTTTCTAACTAGACCCATCTTTCCAGGTAGTTGCATCTCTCTTTCTAACCAGGCCCATCTTTCCAAGCTAGTAGTTGCATCTTTTCTCCTCAATGACTCACCAATACCTCAAACTCATCAAGAAGTCTGTTTCTCAACATGGGTGAGGAACCCTCCTTGGTTCCTCATCTCTGTTGTTGCATCAGTATCCCCCAAATCACCCAGGCTCAAAATCTCAGGTCATCCTCAGCCACTCCTGGCCTCCCTCAAATTGTCTTCACACACTCAATTCCTCCTCTCCTTTCCCACTGAGCTTACTTCCCAAGGGCACTTCCAAACAAAATGACCTCCTCCCTCCACATTCTGATGGTCACTTACCAGTTACTTTTCTAAAATCCAGTTCTGAACACATCCCTCCAGCACTCCAAATCTTTAGTGACCATCACTTGCCTAAAAGCAATCTAACTCCTATGTGACACCCTTCACCAGGCTCCCATATTCTCTATAGCCATAGTTCTCAACCTGTGGGTCGTGACTCACAGGAGCTGTATTAAAGGGTTGCGGCATTGGGAAGGTTGAGAACCACAGCATTACAGCCTTGTCTTTGCTTCTCCACTTTCTTTTTCCCGATCTAACCAGTAGAGTCTTTCTTCTCATAACTTCTTACCCTGGACCTTACCTTACAGGGTCACCCATCACTTGGAATGCCCTTCCCCTCATTCCTTCTTGTAAAACAAAAACAAAACAACAAATAAAAACACCTGCCTGCCCTGACATCCTCCATGAAGACTTTGCAGGTACAGAAGCTGCTATTTCCTCTGTCTTCCAGCCATAGCCTTCGCCACCTTTGGATACGTAGAACATTTTTGTAACTCTTTGGTCACATCTACTCCCCACTCCTAGATTGTATGCTTCTTGGGGGTATTGATCTCTTAATCTCTGCTGTCTCTCCCATGTTGAGCATAAAAGAGTCCCCAGACTATACCCAATATGCTATAGAAAGTTCTCATTTGAAAGGAGAGTGAGTTTGCCCCAGTGAGAGGCTCCCTTTGCCTGGGTTCTTAGCGCAGTTCCTGTTAAGCTGGAATGGTACTGGCTTGCCTCTACCAAGACTCTTTACCCCAAAAACTATTATGCAAACAGGAAATCCATGGGGACTAAAATCTGTGGTTAATAGAAAAGCAAGCTCTCGGTCCAAACCACCAGCTGCCTTGTTAAAATTAACAAGCAACAAAGTGAAACATGTGGCTTACAATTTGGTTTTCTTATTATTATTACTCTACATACACACATACAGAGAGAGATACACAGTGTATTATTCCCAGGAATAAGCTGGCTTTAATGAATAGTTGGATGAACAAAAGCAAGACGAGGGGCAGGAGGAAGGCTGGGATCTGGAGCACAGCTTAGCGGAAGTTCTTTAAAACTCAGAAGATTAGGATGGGCTGTTAACAGTGTGCCCCAAACTTGCAGGAGGGTTTCAAAGCCCTCCAAAACAACGCAGGACCACTCAGAGACAAAACAGCTTAGCAAGCTAATTGGACCCTCCTATTTTCTCTCCTTGACATTTGCAGCACACCAGCTAAACATGGGGGGCACTGGACACAGAAAGACCTGCATTTGCATCATGGGTCTTCACTTCCAGTGGACAGCCTCCCCGTCTGTGTCATGGGAGCCTCTTTCTTTCAAAAAGTACAGAATAATAGCCCTTGATTCACAGGGTTCTTAGACTTAAATGAGATAACATATGTAAAGCAATTCATATACAGCTTACTCAAACCCTCAATTAACATTAGAGATTTTTTAAATTTCTTTTTTATGTGTTCTCCTTATGCCAGACTGTATGCTGTACAAAATTTATTTCATTATATATTATTTATTGACATTTGCCTCAAAAGCTTAAAGAGGAAAGGATGGGTTACCTGTGGTAAAAAGAAGTCTGGATGCCAGGTGCAATAGTGCGGCCTGTGCAGGCTGAGGTCTACTATAGCCCAGGGCTGTCCTAACCCTCTCTATACCAACGTGCTTCCTGGGAAACACCAGCAGCCTCAGCCCCAAGGCTATCCCTTTCTCTCAAGGCAGGATTGGCCCCAGAAAGTGTTGTGGGCAAATCCCTGCCCTATACCACTAAAAATAAAAAATACAGCCATTCTCACCAGCGTGGGCCTGAGAACACTTTCCACACTGCATTCTGCAAGCAAAATTCCATTTCCCAAATGATGTTTGCACAGGCCCAGAGGCATTCTTTTTATCCTCTTCCTCACCACCCTCTTTTATTTCTTGTGGATAACTTTGGCCTTGAGTCAAAATCAAGGGTGTGCTATAAATATTTAACAACCGGCTCTTGGATGTAAAGAGGTGAGGGAGGGAACCTGGGTTTGTAGCATATGCCATTTTACACTCTCATGAGACAATACCAGCAGCCCAGCACACCCCAAACTCCTCGAAACCTCCTGGAATAGGACCTTCTGTGATTCTGTCTCCAGAGAAGACATTAATTGCCCTTCATCTTCCTACCTCCTTCCTTTAAGGCCGGTTGAAAATAAACCATCATTTGGAAAGTGGATCCCAATGTCAAGGGATCTACTCTATCCTCCCAAATTAGTAGTTCCCAGGCCTGCCATACAGGGCCACTTGGTCTGTGCAGCACACAAGCCCACCAGGCCTATTCACATAGGTTTGTGCAAAATGAAGGGCCTGGGAGTGTCTTCACCATTATGAAAAGACCTTCCTGGGATAAGGGTAGGGCAGAAGTGGCCAGGTTTCCTGGCACGCCCATCCCCAGGTAAATTCCTGGACTGAACAACTTCTCTAGTTGTTGAAAAGCTAAACATTTGCTAAGCAAAATCCTTGGACATTCTGCAGCCCGAGGGCTGAGTAGATCATATACCGCCCTCCAAAGAAGCAGTTAGAGATTCACCTTGTGAGTTTCCTCTCTCCCCACCCAGTGAATCTGTTCATTTCTTAATTTAACAAATGTTTAGTGAGACACTCCTAGGTCCCAGACATTAGGTTAGACACTGGAAATAAAGTTAATGAAATAAGACATTTACAGTCTAGGAGTGACATGGATAAGTCAATCAGCAATTGCCTGTTCTGTTTAAGGTTTGTACACAACCAGAAAGAAGCATCACTACAGGTAAATTCGTATGTGCTAATATCTACTATGTATTATGTGCTTACTATGGGCCGGGCCTCTGCTAAGCATTTTCTCTATGCTATTTATTTCTTTCTTTTTTTTTCTTTTGAGACAGTCTTACTCCGTGGCCCTCAGTAGATTGCCATGGCATCATCATATCTCACAGCAAACTCTGATTCTTGGGCTCAAGCAATCCTCCTGCCTCAGCCTCCTAAGTAGCTGGGCCTACAGACATGCAGCACCATGCCTGGCTGGTTTTACTATTTTTAGTAGAGACAGGCCCTCACTCTTGCTAAGGCTGGTCTCAAACTCCTGAGCTCAAGTGACCCACTCCCCTCAACCTCCCAGATTGTTAGGATTACAGGCATGAGGCACCATGCCCAGGCACTCTACCCTATTGCATTACTCATTGTGGCAACTTTGTAGGGCACATATTATGTGGATTAGCCCCCACTTATAGATGAGGACTTAGAAAGAGCTAGTCTGCGCTCACATAGCTAGGAAGCACAGAGGTGGGTCTGATGGCAAAGTTCTTGCTCTAACCTCTGGCCTACACCAGATCCCTAAATCCTTAGCAGTCAGAGGTGGTGGCTGATCTCTGGGTCTATTTAAGGCCAAATCTTTCTCTGCATCCTCTAGGGGCTACTCAGCTGGCAGACTAGCCAGACGAGACCCAGAGAAAGAGATGGCCCAGCTCCCCAGTGAGCATGTGGTCCCATATGTGCAGCAGAGCAAACACCCAGGCCACCGCCAGGCACCCCACCCCCTAAAGCCCACCCCAGATGCTTCCTTGGAAATTCTGACTTCAGGGTCTTAAATAGCAGGAGGGCACTATTTCTGGAAGCCCACATAACAACCAGCAGAAGTTTTGACTTGATTTTTTTATTCTTAATACAGCCTTGTTTTTAAAATAGAAAAACCTAAAGAATTGAGTGGGCCATTGAGCAGAAACAAGGTTTAAAATTGAGGGGAGAATAGCAAAAAGGAAGGGGATATTTCAATCCTAGAAAATTGTTCTCAACTGCCAAGCCGGACTCCCCAAGATGAGGCAGAAAAGTGGAATCTGGGGACACAGTGCCCTTGGGAAAATCTTGAGGGACTCCTCCTAGCCTGGTTCCAGCGACCAGTGACAGCCTATCATCCTGGCCAGCCCTGATCTGCTGCCTTCATATTCCAAGTTTGGCCTTTGGAAGCCCCGCAGAAATCAAGCCCACTTGTTTCTCTTGTTGGACGTGTAGAGATGGCAGCCAATCTTGTTCCCCTTGGGAAACAGAAGAAGATTCAAGAAATGAAGGGAGGAAACGCAATGGCTCTGAGCTCAGAAAACATGCCCCTGTCCACGTGTCCATGGCAGGCTTTGGAAAATAACAGCACTGATTTCCCTGTGCTTTGGTTTCCAGAGCCAATCTAAAGAAATCCAGGCAAAGAATCCAGGAACTGGAGTAAACACACATTCCCAAAAAAAATTATTAAGAGAGTTTATGTGTCATAGCAATTGGAAAACTCAGGACATAAAATAGTTTCTTCAATGTCTATCTAATTGCATGAGAAATGATAAAAGGCTTAACATGTCTCCTGCGTTACTCTACTGACTTCCAAATTTCAGGTATCCCTGAAATCCTGTCTCACTTCAAACAACAAGTGGACCAGAGACAGTTGATTTTCTGAGCCCAGAAAGGAGGAAAATAAATGTTAGTGATGGAGAAAATGTGGGCAGGGTCCACACAACATTCAAGTGGACTTGTACAGCAGAGAAACTGAAAACTCTTCATGCTGGTGGCATGATTCATCCCTGTGCACATCCCAATAGCTGACTATTTCTGTGGCCCGCAAGCCGCTGATCCTTGCATGGAACCCTCAGGGCCCTGAGCCAGCCCAGGCTTGGCTGAGAGCTCTTCCTGGCAGTGGATTTGCAGGCTACACAGCCTCTGAGCTCTGCAGTTGAAAGCCATGTGGGGACATGGCAAATCTAAACCTCTTGGCCCCTACCTGGAAGCCTCAGCTCACATTTGGAACTCAAGGAAGAAGGATTTTGGACCCCTGGCCATCCTTCCCCTGGCCAGCTCTGACCCATGTTGCTGGCAGATATCCAAAGAAGGTCTCTAATTTGTAGATAAAGAACTTTCTTTGGATCTCAGGAGTGTCTTTAAAGGCTATTATCTGAGGTCAAGTAACAGCAAATTTTTTCAGGGACAGGGAAAGCTGGGCTGCGCAACATCCCGCCATTCCTCCTGCCTCCCCATTGTGGGCCAAGCACAGCCGACTAGGACAGAGGACGCCTGTCAGGCTTGTGCCCAGGCAGTGCTGGAACATCCCTGGCTGGGACACCCGCCTGGCTGGGCTACCCTCCCTCTGACCCTGTGTGTCTTGTTTTCTCCATAGAGCCCTGGACAAGAGAAAGAGGTCATTAGAAATCAGTTCTTTTCTGAGCGTAGGAGGCTGATGAAGGTGGTGGAGGCAGGGGTGGGGTGTGAATATCTGCATCTCTCCCCTTTGCCCCAATTGATTTCTACATAAAACTGCAAAAGATGTTCCAAGAGGACTTCTTGGTTGTTCTGAGAGGCCTCATTCTCCAGCTCTGAGCCTCGGCCCCATCTGTTGATCCAACATCTGGAGAGAACTCAAATCCAGAACCTTCTATTTGCTCAGGGGAGGGAATCAGTAGACGTCTGTCCCTCACAAGGGGCTTATGTGAAGCTCTTGGATGATTTTCTCACGGGAAGAACGTCTTTCTCCTTTGAGCACCCAGGGGCCCTGACCCTGGATCAGCCCTCTTTCCCCTCAACTATGACCTGAAATCTATTTCAAAGTCATCCCCCAGGGGCCAGTGCTGGTGGAAGGGGACTTGGGAGGAGTCCCATAGCCACTGGTGGTTTGTTGCTAAGTTGGTTCCCCTTCGGGGTTCAGCACAGAGGTGTCTAGGGCAGACTCAAACTAGAACTCTGCAGGTGAGATAGATAGGGCAATGTGGGGGAGCCCAGACCTCACTGAACCCCAACAGCATTGGTAGAAAGTCTCCAATAATCACAAAACACACTGGTGTGAGCTGTGTCTCACTCTGTCACTAACTTCTTATGTGACCGTCAGCAACTCAGCTCTTGGGAACTCATTTTCTTTCTCTCTCACTCTCTCTTTTTTTTTTTTTTTTTTTGAGGCAGAGTCTCAAGCTTTTGCCCTGGGTAGAGCACTGTAGCATCATAGCACACAGCAACCTCCAACTCTTGGGCTCAACCAATCCTCTTGCCTCAGTTTTTCTATTTTTAGTAGAGACGGGATCTTGCTTTTGCTCAGGCTGGTCTCAAATGGGAACTCATTTTCTTTATCTGTACAATAAGAAATTGGTCTAGATTATCTTTTTTTTTTCTTGCAGCTCAGAAGTTTATTAATGAAGGGGGGTGGGGTAGCTGGTGTTTACATACTTGACCCCTGCAGCCTTGTACCCTGGCTGTAGTGAGGAAGATGGCTGGTTTCTCTGCTGGCCACAGGTGATATCACCCCAGGAACATGGTGAGCCCTCTCTCCTGGGTCTCTGTTGCCATGGCTGGAGTCCAGCACCATCAGACAGGTTCCGCTTCTGTTTCTTGTGCTTGAGCTAGAGTATCGATATTTTTCAGGATCTCAACATAGTATGGGCCAAATACCTGCTCATCATGATGCATTAGGTTGACAAACTTCTGGCCTAGCTCTGTCAACTCTCCTTCGATGTGATTAAGGCCTTCAGGGAAGTGTTGCTGAGACTCCTGCATGCCACGGACCAAACAGAATTTGAGAAACAAAAGGAGACACTGGTCAATGACACTACGAACACGGTTGTCTTTCTCGGTGATGTTCTGGAGTTGTCCTTTAAGACATGCTGTGTTTTCACTGCCTAGGGCAGCAAAGCCCAGGTCCTCGAGGCCATGATGAATTTCCTGAGACACCTGTTCACTCACCTACAGCATAGCTTCTTCAGGCTTGGAGTTCAATTCCTCAGTCACAGCCCTGGTTATGCCTTTCAGTTTATCCACAAATCCAGGTGAGTCGAATAAAATGTTACCAGAGAAACTTCTAGCCACTAGTAAGACTGAGACCATTATAGCCAAGTGGCACAAATGGGACCCCA
The DNA here is from genome assembly GCA_963574575.1 of Galagoides demidoff. NCBI lineage: Eukaryota > Metazoa > Chordata > Mammalia > Primates > Galagidae > Galagoides > Galagoides demidoff. The sequence goes on along the minus strand of CAUYQV010038965.1, from coordinate 21 downwards.
TTTCCTGGACCCAGTTTCTGT
>CAUYQV010038960.1:0-10141 GCA_963574575.1 Galagoides demidoff | reverse complement strand
CCTGGGTAGAGTACCATGGCATCACAGCTCATAGCAACCTCCAACTCCTGGGCTCAAGCGAGTCTCCTGCCTCCGCCTCCCAAGTAGCTGGGACCACAGGCGCCTGCCACAATGCCCGGCCATTTTTTGGTTGCAGTCATCAGTGTTGTTTGGCGGGCCCGGGCTGGGGATTCGAACCCACCACCTTAGGTGTACGTGGCTGGCGCCTTAGCCGATTGAGCCACAGGCGCCGAGCCTAGGTTTATATTTTAAATTTGTCTGTAATCTATTTTGAGTTAACTCTTGCATGAGGTGTAATACTTAAGTTGAGATTCATTTTTTTTGAATGTCCAGTTACTCCAGCACCATTTATTGAAAGTGCTATATTTGTTCCATTAAATTGCTTTTGTACCTTTGCCAAAAGTCAGTTAGGTATATTTGGGGGTCCCCTGTTCTCTTCTACTGTTCTACATGTCTATCCCTCCACATATACCATACAGTCTTCATTCCTATAGTCTCATAAGCTAAATAATGTCTCCTCACAGATGCCCATATCCTAACTGTGAATATATTACCTTACATGGTAAAAGGGACATGCAGATGTGATTAAACTAGGAATCTTGAGATGAGGGGATCATCCTGGATTATCCAGGTAGCCTAATGTAATCACAAGGAAGGCAAGATGAGAGTTAGGGATGGGAGTTTTTTTGTTTGTTTGTTTGGTTTTTTTTTTTGAGACCAAGTCTCATTTTGACACCCTCAGTAGAGTGACGTGGTGTCACAGTTCACAGCAACCTCCAGCTCTTGGGCTTAGGCAATTCTCCTACTTCAGCCTCCCGAGTAGCTAGGACTACAGGCACCCGCCATAACACCTGCCTGTTTTTTTTGTTGCAGTTTGGCCGGGGGTTGGCTTCAAACCCACTGCCCTCAGTATATGGGGCTGGTGCCCTACTTACTAAGCCACAGGTGCCACCCAGGGAGAGGAGATTTGATGATGGAAGCAGAGGTAGACAATGATGCCATTGTGAGGAAGAAGTCATAATCTAAGGAATGTGGCCTTTAGAAGATGGAAAAAGTGGCTCGGCACCTGTAGCACAGTGGTTACAACGCCAGCCACATACACTGATGCTGGTGAGTTCAAACCACGCCAGGGAGGCTCGGCGCCTGTGGCTCAAGTGGTTAAGGCGCCAGCCACATACACCTAAGGTGGCGGGTTCAAATCCAGCCCAGGCCCACCAAGCAACAATGATGGCTGCAACCAAAAAATAGCTGGGTGTTGTGGCAGGCCCTGTGGTCCCAGCTACTTGGGAGGCTGAGGCAGGAGACTTGCTTGAGCCCAGGAGTTGGAGGTTGCTGTGAGCTGTGATGCTATAGCTCTCTACCCAGGGGGACAGCTTGAGGCTCTGTCTCAAAAAAAAAAAAAAAAAAACCCTGCCAGGGCAGCTAAACAATAATGATCACTGCAACAAAAAATAACTGGGCAACATAATGAGACTCTTGTCTCAAAAAAGAAAAAGAAGAAGAAGATAGAGAAAGTAAAACAACAGATTCTTTTCAAGAGCCTCGAAAAGGAACACAGCCTTGTCACCACCCTGACTTTAGCACACTGCATTTGACTTAGGACTTCTGACCTCCAGAACTGTAAGATATGAAATGTGTTATTTAAAACCACTCATTTGTGCTAATTTATTCCAAGAGCAATAGGAAACTAATATGTGTAGCTATTTAATAAGTCATGAAATTGGGTAGATTGATTCTTTTTGTTTTTATTTTCATTTTTGAACAGAAAAGCAGAATTGGTCCTTTTCACTTTCTCTCCTTTTTTTTTTTTTTTTTAGAGACAAAGTCTCACTTTGTCAGTAGAGTGCTGCGGCATCACAGCTCATAGCAACCTCCAGCTCTTGGGCTTAGGTGATTCTCTTGCCTCAGCCTCCCAAGTAGCTGAGACTACAAGTGCTCACCACAACACCTGGATATTTTTTTGTTGCAGTTTGGCCGGGGCTGGGTTTGAACCCACCATTCTTGGTATATGGGGCTGGTGCCCTACTCACTGAGCCACAGGTGTCGCCCCTCACTTTCTCTCCTTCATGAGAGAGACCCACATCCAACTCTCTTTGGAAGTGCTCTAAACTTTCTCTTTGTTCTTCCTAAATAAAAATATCTCTGTTACCCAGAAACCTGTGCAGGTCACTTTTGCTTTCTATCTACACTGCCTATGCCACTCCAGTTTTATTTTCAGTTTCCACCCACTTTGTTTTCAGTTACCACTGTGCCTCGGTTAAACTTTCTAACTCAGCTGAGTAATGAAAGCAGGTCAACTAGGTATGGGGAATCAGAACCCCTGATGCCCAACATCTTTTCTGATGACACCTGGGAAGAAAAACTTTAGCCTTTTTCCTCCTGCAGAAGCCCCAAGAAAAGATTCCCCAGAAGACTCCTCCATTCCCACATTCCACATCAGATCCCAGAAATAGAGAAGTTTCAAAAGTAGAAGGCAAGGGCTCAGAGCCTGTAGCTTAGCGGGTAGGGTGCCAGCCACATACCCCTGAACTGGCAGGTTCAAATCCAGCCCGGGCCTGCCAAACAACAATGACAACTGCAACCAAAAAATAGCCAGGCATTGTGGTGGGCACCTGTAGTCCCAGCTACTCGGGAGGCTGAGGCAAGAGAATTGCTTAAGCCTAAGAGTTTGAGGTTGCTGTGAGCTGTGATGCTGCAGCACTCTACTGATGGCAACATAGTGAGACTTTGTCTCCAAAAAAAAAAGGAGAAGACAAGGATGAAGCTAAGTATATTGATGTGGTGATTAATAAGAACATGAAGCTGGGACAGAAAGTGTTAATTGCTATAAAACAGTTCCCTAAGTTCAACTTTGTGGGCAAACTTTTGGGTCCACGTGACAATTCTCTGCCGCATTCACGAGAAGAAACTTTGACAAAAATGTCCACCCTCGGAAAACGTTCCATGAGAGACAAAGCAAAAGAAGAAGAGTTGAGGAAAAGCAGAGAAGCAAAGTATTTCCACCTCAGTGATAATCTCCTTGTTCTCACGGAAGTGCTTGCTTCACCTGTGGAAGCTTATGCCCACACAGGACATGCTTTGGAAGAAATCAAAAAGTTCCTCATCCCTGAATATAATGATAAGATGAGGCAAGCACAGCTTCAAGAATTAACATATTTAAATGGTGGTCCAGAAAATGCAGATGTTCATTTTGCATACAAGAGGTATACCAGGCTTGGCGCCTGTGGCTCAATTGGCTGAGGCGCTAGCCACGTACACCTAAGGTGGCAGGTTCGAATCCCCAGCCCAGGCCCGCCAAACAACAATGATGGCTGCAACCAAAAAAAATGGCTGGACGTTGTGGCAGGCGCCTGTGGTCCCAGCTACGTGGGAGGTGGAGGCAGGAGACTTGCTTGAGCTCAGGAGTTGGAGGTTGCTATGAGCTGTGATGCATGGCACTCTACCCAGGGGGATAGCTTGAGGCTCCATCTCAAAAAAAAAAAAAAAAAAGAGGTATACCTACCTCACCAGTAACCAAGGAAAGGGAGGAGTCACAGCCTGGCCAATTGGAATTGGTTTCCCGTGTATGACACCAACTCCCTGTGGAGACCTATCCACCAGAAGGCCAGAAGTTAGGGAAGAGGACTTCTCACTCCCAGAGCAAGAGGAGTTCCCCCAACTGGGTACAGACTTCCATCACCACCCCCAAAACGAGACCTATGGAGAATAGTGATGATGGATATGGCACTGCTTGTGATGAACAGAGTTATGATTCCTGTGATAACAGCTATAGCACCCTGGCCCAAAGTGCTGCTGATTACTATGATTATGGACATGGACTCAGTGAGGAGACCTGTGATTCCTACGGGCAAGAAGGAATCCAGACACAGGCACCTTCAGTGAGGTCAGCAAAGGGCGTCTGCAGAGACTAGCCATATGGCAAATACTGATCGTACTGTATAATGTTGTCAAATACCCAATCTCCACCAGTTCTGTACACTGTCCAAAGAAAATCTTTTCTATGAATAATCTCTTTTTAAATAAATCAAAATGCTTAAAATAGGGGCGGTGCCTGTGGCTCAGTGAGTAAGGGTGCTGGCCCCATTTACGGAGGGTGGCAGGTTCAAACCCTGCCCTGGCCAAACTGCAATCAAAAAATAGCCGGGCATTGTGGTGGGCGCCTATAGTCCCAGCTACTCGGGAGGTTGAGGCAAGAGAATCACTTAAGCCCAGGAGTTGGAGGTTGCTGTGAGCTGTGTGATGCCACGACACTACTGAGGGTGATCAAGTGAGACTCTTGTCTCTGCAAAAAAAAAAAAAAAAATTAAAAATTAAAAAAATGCTTAAAATAGGAAAATAAAGCAGAATTATCACAAATTAAAAAGGACTAAAGCAGGACTAGAATAACAAATGTGATTTCTTTCATTTTGCAAAATTATTTTATATATTCTAGTTCCTTTGCCTTTCCACACAATTTTTTTGTTTATATCAATCTGCGGTATATCTGTACAATGGAATTCTACTTAGGAATACAATAGAACAAACAGAAACAAACTGTTGATACTCGAGCAACTGGATGGATCTCCAGAGAATTATGCTAAATGTGAAAACTAATCCCCAAAGGTTCTATACTACATGTATAATTCTATAATGATATAGAATGCATATAATAAATTTGTGTTGTTTAAAACCACTAAATTGTGCTCATTTGTTCCAGCAGCAATAGGAATATACACAGTGTATAATAGGAATGCATACAATGTACAATTCTATAACATTCTTGAAATGACAAAATTAAAAAGTTAAGTGGTTGCCAGCGGTTAAGGAAAGGGTTGGAAGTGGGAGGAAAGTGGGTGTGGCTATAAAAGGGCAACATGAGTGATGGACATGTTCTATGTCTTGACAGTATCAATGTTAATTTCCTGGTGGAAATAGTGCTCTGTAGTTTTACACGATGTTACCTTTGGGGGAAACTGGGTAAAGAGTGCAGGGAAACTCCGCATTATTTCTTACAACAATATATAAATCTGCAATTACACCAAAATTAAAAGGTTTATTAAAAATAAATAATTATAACTGAAATGAAAAAAATGGTAAAAATAAATAATTAATGATAGTAAGGTATTAGAATCCATGAATAAAATAGAAATATTCAAGTCCAGGCTCAGTGCCTGTGGCTCAATCGGCTAAGGCACCAGCCACGTACACCTAAGGTGGCGGGTTCGAATCCCCAGCCCGGACCCACCAAACAACAATGATGGCTGCAACCAAAAAAAAAAAAATGGCCAGGCGTTGTGGTGGGCAACTGTGGTCCCAGCTACTTGGGAGGCTGAGGCAGGAGACTCGCTTGAGCCCAGGAGTTGGAGGTTGCTATGAGCTGTGATGCCATGGCACTCTACCCAGGGGGATAGCTTGAGGCTCCGTCTCAAAAAAAAGAAAAGAAATATTCGAGTCCATACTGATAGATAAAAATAAATAAATAAAAAAAATAGCCCTCAAAGGCTTGTCATGTAAAGCAGTGGTCATTTTCCCTCCTCACATCATAGTCATACTTCTCGGGGACTGCCTTTTTCAACACTTTCAGCTGTACTCTTCTTGTATTTACCTGTATATTTTTATATGTAGTTTGTAAGCTTATATTGCTTTTTTAAATCAATTTTTTTCATTATCTGTTGACTTTCTATTTTGATACGTGAGCATTTCTCCCACCATCCTAACTCATTCTGTTTAATGAACTGTCAGTATCTGTAAATATCTTTTATTATTGAACCAAGTAGATTCAATGATTGTGTTCCCTTTCTTGTATCCTCTTGTTTTCTCTGTAGTTTCTAGAAGGATTTTTTTTTAATTTTCTTAGGTTCTTTGTACCTATCAAAAGGCTTTATCTGATTAGTCAAATGTTTACCAGTTTTATTCTTTCCCCCTAATTGTATTCATTTTATTTATTGGAAACTTCCTTTTCAGAGCAGCCTCTTTCCTTATTGGCCCACTGTAACCTGGATCCATTATTCTGTAGGCCTGCTGTATCAGTCATCACCCTGAATCTTCCCTCTAGCTACCGTGGAGTGTTGGTGCCTTTGTTTCCTGGGCTAAATGTCTTTTTTTTCTTGGTTTACTACCTCATTTGGCAGGAGAAAAATCCTCTAGTGGGTTCAAATAAGAGAATTAATGGGAGGAGAACATTTAATTCCTTTCATATTCTCCCTCTCTTTCTATTTTTGAGACAGAGTCTCACTCTGTTGCCCAAGCTAGGGTGCCATGGTATCAGCCTAGCTAGCTCACAGCAACCTCTGACTCCTTGGTTCAAACGATCCTCCTGCCTCAGCCTCCTGAGTAGCTGGAACTACAGGTGCCTGCCATAATGCCAGGATAATTTTTCTATTTTTAGTAGAGATAGGCTCTCACTCTTGTTCAGGTTGCTCTCAAATTTTTGAGCTCAAGCAATCCACCCAACTCAGCCTTGTAGAGTGTTAGGATTATAAATATGAGCCACCACACCCTGCCACCTTTCATATTCTTGCATGACTGAAGTCACTTTAGTCCAATATCACTGGATATAGACTTATAGGATGAATAATTGTCCCAAAAAGACCTGAAGGTATTGCTGCACTGTCTCCAAGCTTCTAGCATTGATGCTATAAAGTTCAGTGCTGTTCTGGTTCCTGTTCTTCATAGGAAAAAAAGGATACAGGTATATGTGCATAAACTGTAGCACTTTTAAAATCATGAAGAGATAACAGAAGCAATCTCATGCAAATACATGTGAACAAAGATAAATGGCATCTTTTATAAAAAAGCATCAGTTACCAAAAGTCATCTAAAAATAAATAATGACATTTAAATAAACCAATAACCAGAAAATAGTGTGAGTCACGTTTACAAAGGCTCCTTACCACATATATTGCAAGCCCCAATTGTTTTAGTTGCATAGTTTACCATAACTGTTTGAGATGGAAACCTTCCAAAATTCATTCTATAAATATATTATGATCTAATCTATGAATATATTATAACCAAAACCAGATAAGAACACTACAAGAAAAATTATAGAATGTCCAAATATAGATGGAAATTTTCAAAATAAAATTTTAGCAAGTCTATTTCAGGAAAGTATTTTTAAAAGTACATCATGAACAAGTAGAGTTTAATCCCAAAATGTAAGGATGTTGCAATAGAAAAAAGTCTACTAACACATTCACCATGTTAACAGATTAAAGAAAAAAAAGGCTTTAACCATTTAAATAAACACAGAAGAAAATATTTGATCAAATTCAACACCTCTTCATGATTTTAAAAAGAACAGTAACCTTTAGCAAACTGAAAATAGAAGTGAATTTTTAATTGAACCTGATACAGGGTATCAACCCAAAACGTAAAGGAAAGATCACACTTAACGGTGAAATTTCAGAGGACTTTTCATTAAAATAAAAAACAAGGGCAGCGTCTATGGTTCAATGGGTAGGGCACTGCCCCCATATACCGAGGGTGGCAGGTTCAAACCTGGTCCCAGCCAAACTGCAACCACAACAAAAAAAAAAAAATAGCTGGGCATTGTGGCAGGTGCTGGTAGCCTCCACTGAGGCAAGAGAATCGCTTAAGCCCAGGAGTTGGAGGTTGCTGTGAGCTGTGATGCCATGGTACTCTACCGAGGGTGACAAAGTGAGACTCTGTCTCTACAAAAAAATAAAATTAAAAAAATTAAAAACAAGACAAAGACACCTGCTAGGATTGCTAGGAGTGCTTTCTATTCCTGGAGTAGAGTGGGAGGACTTACTACTCATCAGGAGATCTTCTGTACTGTTTAGTGTGTTACTACACGTACTTTGATTTTTTAAAATGTTTTTACATAAAACACTTACGATGGAATTTATACTCATCTCATACTTGTCTTGCTCACTATAACTATGATTTAGGTGAAGTTTAATCAGGAACATATCATCTAATTATAATGTTGCTCTTAGAGAAACCCATTAACCTACTTTATAATGATCTTCCTTTGATGCGGATTTCTAGGAATACAACATAGTGAGAAGTAAAGGTGGCCTGAAGTGAGGGTGTACTATTAATTAAATTGCATCAACAGTCTTCCCAAGGGTCTGGTGATCAGCCATTAGTTTATGAAGCAAAGAGGCTGGGATCCCAAGGCTGAAGGTCCTAGAGTTATTCTTGTCCAACATGCCACTGAAGGCTTGAATTCAGTATTTTCTTAACTCAATTGTTCTATGTTTTTGATTTCTCTTTTCATACTACATAAGGTGTAGAATACTAGGTCCAGTACTTATTAATGAAATAGTTTAAATTAACAATGACAATGATAATTCTAAGGTAATCGTAAGGGCAATGGCTAACATTTTTTACATACTCACCATGTACCAGGCATTGTGCTCAATATTTCGTGTATGTCATTTTATTTTATCCAAAGGAATCACCTGATAGCGCCCTACAAATTACTTATTAGTTACAAAATAAAAATAGTAATTTTACACTGGATAAACATGAAAGACATCATCTTAATCAAGTAGTGAAGTTAATACAATGAATACTGAAACAATCTGACAGGATATTCCTCGAGATGATGCACTGAGAAAGGGCATCACTCTGGTGGTATTTCTGCCAAAAAATATATCTCAATTTAATCATGATAAAACATCACACAAACGCAGATTGAGAGACATCCTGCAAAATAACTGATCTGTACTCTTCAAACATGTCAATATCATGACATAAAGGCTGAAGAATTATTATAGATTAGAGAAGATACATTGAATTCATGACAACTGAATTCAATGTATTATCTTGTTCAGGATTCTGAATTGGAAAAGATGGTTATAGAGAACAATATTTATGACAGAATAATGGCCAATGAACATATGAAAAAAAGTTCATCATCCCTAATCATCAGATAAATGCAAATCAAAACCACCCTGAGATATCACACACCCCAGTGAGAATGGCCCACATCACAAAATCCCAAAGCTAGGCTCAGTGCCTGAAGCTGAATGGTTAGGGCACCAGCCACATGCACCATGGCTGGCAGGTTTGAATCCAGCCTGGGCCTGCTAAACAATAATGACAACAATAGCAAAAAAAAATAATAATAACTGGGCATTGTGGCAGGCACCGATAGTCCCTAGCCTGCCTTGGCAGACTAACGCAGGAGAATCTCTTGAGCCCAAGAGTTTGAGGTTGCTGTGAGTTGTGATACCATGGCACTCTACCGAGGGTGACATAGTGAGACTCTGTCTCCAAAAAAAAAAAAAAATCCCAAGCTATAGATGCCAGTATGGATGTGGAGAGAAGGGAAGACTTTTACACTGCTGGTGGTATCGCAAACTAATACAACCTCTACAGAAAAAAAAGTATGGAGATTCCTCAGAGAGCTAAAAGTAAACTTTCCATTTGATCCTGCAACCCCATTACTAGGTATTTACCCAGAAGACAAAATTTCACTAGGACTTTTGAACTAGAATGTTTATTACAGCTCAATTCACAATTGCCAAGACGTGGAATCAACTCAAATGTCCATCAACCCAGGAATGGATTAATAAACTGTGGTGTATACATACCATGGAATACTATTCAGCCATAGAAAAGATGGAAACCCTACATCTTTTGTATTTACTTGGAGTTGAAGCACATTCTTCTTAGTCACGATAATGGAAAAGCAAGTATCTGATGTACTCAATACTAATATGAAACCAACAGACGAACAACTACACGTACCCACATGAGAAAAAACAGATTTATATCCAAATTGGGGGAAGAAGAAGGGAGGAGGGGAGGTTGCTAAGCTGTCACCTGAGATGCACAATGTAAGGGTACACAGCATATACTCTGGGTGAAGGCCTCATCTACGACCTAAACTTTACCTTAGAAATGCAAATAATGCAACCTAATCATTTGTTCCGTCATATTAATAAAAAATTTTTAAAAACTATGTAACTCTTAGAAGAAAACATAGCCATAAATCTCTGCAACTTATTATTAAGCCATCGTTCCTTTGGTGTGACAAGTTTGTATGTCTTTTTTTTTTTTTGAGACGGAGCCTCAAGCTATCTCCCTGGGTAGAGTGCCATGGCATCACAGCTCATAGCAACCTCCAACTCCTGGGCTCAAGCGAGTCTCCTGCCTCCGCCTCCCAAGTAGCTGGGACCACAGGCGC